>UYYA01004180.1:0-132045 GCA_900624975.1 Angiostrongylus costaricensis | reverse complement strand
ATAAATATATATATATATATATATATATATATATATATATATATATATATGTATATACAGGTGAGCTGGAATGTAGTTAAGCAACTGAGTAAGTTTTAGACTTAAAAACCAGGTTATTCTATCCGTTGGCCCGTCTACACAGCTGATGATGGGTCTAACCTTAAATGATGACGGATTGGTTGACGCAAGATCATCAGGTGATACCAACTTATGTGTTTTAATAAGTAAGTATAAGACGGAGCATGTTGATCTGTTGACTTTAAAGTCCGAAATAATCGACGATTTTAAGCCTACCGCCTTTGCCACTTTGACCCACTGATTGTTTAGTTTTCGGTATTGACTTTTGTATTCCTTCTCAGAGGATGGGCGATAGAGGGTAGCATCACTAAGATGCTCTGTTATCTCAATATCCAGCTGGCGAGGAATAACTACGAACTCTCCCCCGTTATCATTAACTGATAGCCTAATGGTCTTTGAATTTGTCAAATCTCTAATTACTTGTATGCCACACTATTGTGCGGCTGTAAAGTTGGAGATAAATCTGCTATGCTATCGCGATAGTGATTAAGAGTGTTGAGAACGCCGTCCGAAAACATGCGGAATCTTGCGTCAATTCCGTCGTTGGGGTCCTGCTGTCTAAAAAACGTTCTAGGGAAAGGAGATGGTGGTAGTGTCGCCGCCTCTTGGTTTTCACCTGTATTCGATGTTTGTATATATGCACATATACACATGTTTGTATATACATATATATACAAAGAACAAATAAAAGTTTAAAACAAATAGAAATAAGTAAAAATAAATTAAAAATAACTAAAAATAAACTGAAAAGAGATTTAAAAACGAAAATAAATAAAACGACTAAAATAAATCAAAGGCACATAGAAATAAACCGAAACTAAATAAGGATAAATAAAAATAAATGAACGTAATAAAAAGTTAAGTTATATAGGAGTTAAAGAAAAACTGCGAGCCAAATAGAGATAAAGTGCTAACCTGATTTAGGTGGAAGTCTAAATCTACTTGAACCTGCTGTTCACCGATATTCGATTTCTCGTTCTCCATTTTGCTTCGACCACGTCGTTGCTTCTCAGTGATGGTCTCCATACTGTTCGCTCATCGCTTTTGAAGATGTTCATCTAACAGCCTATTCAAGGTCGGCATTTTTGCGCATGTATTAAAACAAGTGTACACTATAAGAAGAATGAAACAAGAAGAAGAGCGAAAAAAAGAACAACAAAATATGACCAACAGCCAGAACAAGGTGAAGAAAATAACAAGAACAAGAATCTCTACCGCTTAAGAGTGTAGAACAGTTCATCCAGTGGGATGGATGTTCTAAAGTTTCCTTTCACTGTAACATGTTCTTAGCCCTCGAAGTATTTTCTTCGCAGACCATTCAGCTACGGCAAGCATGGTAGGAAGGGCTCTTAAGATCGGATGTGCGGTGGTTCAACCGTGTGGTTGATTCAGAATAAATATATAAGTAATAATAGACAGATCAGATATTATATAGGCATAAAAATAAAACAATGTAGTATAATGGTGATAAAATAACAAATAACAAATAGTTCAACCATGTCAAGAATACTATGCCGCCGTCATAGAGTGCTCGAACGATGTCTTTTGAAATTTAACTAGCACACACATCATCTAGTCGGCACGCGCAGCCCATACTTTCGGAACCTATTTCTTTTCGCGATTCAGAAGCATATGCACCAATGGCGAAACATAGACGGGCCCGTCATGTAATGTAATAAGGAGCACAAGTGGCAAATGGACGAAAAGAACACTAGAGTGGACTTAAGAGAATGCAAGTGTCCCAAAGGACTAGCCGAGCGATGGGCGGACGTGTTAGTGGCTCATGTCATGGGAGCCATTTGTGTGCATCAAGGAAAGTGCCTTGTTGAAGTCGCCATGTTCGAACCAATTCGTCACCATGGACGACGAATCTGCGAGAGAGACAAGTGAAATACTCAAGGCGAAACGAGTCAGCAGAGATAATTTTACAAAATTCCGATAGGGTGACATAGAGAGGAATTTATGAGATCACAACGCATTAAAGTGAGGATTCAGATGAGATTCTATCAGTCAGTTGTTCCACTCACACGAATATATGTACATATACGCACTATGTTGGCATACACACACAAACATAGGATATACTGTTAGTTTTTTCTTCAAGCGTTCGTGGTTGAGAAGACTAAAATCGAATAGGATAAATGAGTCATCATCACCAAGTATCTAAATGAATAAGCAAATTTGGTTACGACATTTATAGACCTACTATGGTTACCGCGTTGAAGTGTACCAAAGTCCCGAACTCCAATGAAGAAATAAAGCGCCTTGGCATATGGCAATATATTTATTGAATTTGGAAGTTTATATAGAAAGAAATGCCGCACAATAAAATAAACAACTGGAAAGAAAACGAGTTTTCATACGATTCGCATTGTACGTTTTGCTTTGTTGCATGTCCGATTATCAAATAAAGAAACCACAGCGGCAGTAAATATGTGAAAAAAACAAAATGAGATCTAATAGTGCGAAAATCGATGGAAAACATTAAATACAGCATCTCAGTAAAGAGGGGAAAATAAAAACGGGTAAAATCTATGCTGGAATACTTCAGACCTAAGAAAAATATTGAATACAGCTATGCATTACTCGTACGATACGTTAATTTGATTCAATAGACCTGTCCACTCGGAATACTTCTGAAAACAAAAGAATGTTGTCATTTTCCGAACGATCTATGACTCCGTTTGGCAACTCGGACGAGCGCAATGAATCACTAACAATTCGATGACCTGAAAGAAAAACAAAAACAGAGTACAATCACCAAAATGGCGAGATATGAGCAAAACTCGGAACCTCAGGTGCGCTTATAAAATGCGATTACCCTTTTCAAGAGCTCACGTACTATCCACCGTACTACCATTGCCCGTGCTTTGCCTTTCTCTTAGCCCGTTTTTTACCCTAACGGTGCTATCAGCCATCGTCCATCAACGGTAATTTATGCCGTCTGAGTGGCATAAATCTGCACTGAACTCAAGCCGAAGTTGCAATCGGAATCGCAATGCTTAGCTTTTATCTACTGTCCACTATTTTTTCATGACAGAGTATTATGTAAAGTACTTCCGCAATGATGTTGAGATATGAACACCCGGAAAGGTAATCGCTAGTTTCGAAGCCCACTTGAGGTTCAGAGTTTTGCTCATACTTCAGCATAGTCGTAATTGTACTCTACATAATACCCTATCACGAAAAAATATTAGGCAGTAAATAAAAGTTGAAAACACAATAATCCACACCAAATAATCGCGAACAATCTACCAAAATTTGTGGCGGAAGTTACCTGGACTTGACCGATCGCTTATTTCGTCTAAAATCGTCCTCGAATTGAAATTTAATGAAGACTTGGGACCATAAATCAGAGGCAAATATTGAATGCAACCATCAGACCACACCTGTGATTTATTTAAGGCAAAATACAACTAAGGGTTAAAAAGAACGAGTCGTAAATGACATACAATAGTTAACATCGAACCGCTGTTAAATTTTTGGAGGAAGAAAATTATCGACGGACATCCAAACATGGGTGCTTCTACGAAACCGCTGAACACGCGAGAAATTATTTTCGCTGCTGATCTATGATAGACAAAGAAAAAACTATTTGATATCTTACGCAGGAGTAAGCCTGACCGTTGGAAGCCAATCCACGATAAAAACAGCAACAACACCTGGATTGTCTGAAAATACGACGGTAATATCTGACAGTAATGGAAGGAAATAAAGAAAAACTGTACATTCTACTTACCCACACTCTTTAAAAATATTTACCTGCAAAACTTATGGCTAACCTTTGTCCATCAGGACTCAGTGTCATGCAGTGCACCTTTCCACCTATGGTAACAATTGCTCTGAAATACCTTTCACTACTTAGAGACTTAGAGAAAGTACAACGTAAGGCATTATAAGGTCGAATTAGAAGGTGCTTTAAAAAAAGAGAGAACAGAGATGAAGAACCTTTCAACAGCTCCCTCAATTTCAACCTCCGAAGGATCAAACTCTACTGGCGATAAGTCGAAAACTGGAATTGCATGAGTGTCGCCAATCCACCTGCTTAAATCGGATACTCTAATATGGAAGTAGTTTCCAAACCCATATCTTCACATAAAAATAAGAACGAGAGATGGAGAGAGTTGAACTTACGCTTCGAAGATTCCATCTTCATTGACTTCATTTTTCGCCGAAAACGCAATGGAATAAATCTGATGACTGTTTTCTGAAGAAAACAGTAAGCAACACCCTGTAGGCGACCATACTGCGCTGACCGCTCGTCCAGCTAGTCCACTCCATCGTTCCTCACGCCACGTACTGCGGTCATAAACTCTGTTTTAAAAAAAATTACGTAGTACAAGCGAAGAATTACTTTTACCACGAACAATGTACCGAATAATGTTTCCAGTATACAAAACAACAAGCCGCTGGCCATCTGCAGTCGGGACCACATTAGTTATATTGCCGCCTGACCAAGCACCGAATGAATCAACTTCGCCAGTGGAAACGTCAACAATATGAAATGTTATGACTTCAAAGTCCAGCTAGACAGAAAGCGTAACATACTAGCCGGTCTACCATAATCTTCCCACTGTTGGGTGACGTGGCTAAAATTGCGTTTGTAGTCGTACGATCCCAAATAATTTGGCTAATGGGTTCGGCAGGTAATTCTATCACTTGAGCACACTGTAGTGATGGTCTGAAATGTAGGATTCTCAATATCCTAACTTTAACTTAATGGCTATTACAACGTTGCTGAGATATTTGCAAAACTCTCGACTGCAGGTGTCTATGGTGGGAAACGAACGCGCTATTATCCTTTCCGGGGAGTAACGCGTTCACCACTACATCATGCGGGTCCTTTGTTTCGCCTGTCTCTCAGCTATTTCTATCGATCTCTGCCATCAGCAATCATCCGTCAGTGGGATTGAGCGCGTTAGTCCCCGGAAAGGACAATAGCGCGTTTGTCCTCCACTGCAGACAGGGCAAAAAATCTGCCAGTAGGCAGAAAATAAAAAAGGTATAACATTGTGATTTCAACTACAGCTGCAGCTTAACTGGGTTCTATGCCGATTTGGGCGCCCCAGATCAATCCCGCTGACGGGTGATTGCTGTGGCAAAGATCGATAGAAATAGCTGAGAGACAGGCGAAACAAAGGACCCGCATGGTGTGGTGATGAACGCGTTACTCCCTGGAAAGGACAATAACGCGTTCGTTCCCCACCATACACACCTGCGGTCCAGAGTTTCGCAAATATCTCAGCAACGTTGTGGTTGTATTTCGCTTAGTACCCTGCCGCAAAATTATAGTAGGCAGAAAATAAAAAAGGTATAACATTAATGGCTATTCTTATTCTATGGCAAGATATGGTAGGATACTGTGTGAAGTACTACCACAAGGAAGATGGGATAGTCACCTCAGGTTCCGAGTTCTGCTCATATCTCAGCATCCTTTTGGTTGTATCTCACATGAGATTCCGATTTAACAGATCACTTTAAATCTCGAAAAATGTATATAAAACCTATTCATTGAGGTTCAGGCTACTAAGATACGAATTACAGAATCTCGGTTTTCACTTACTTTATGTTGGCCCCCTTTGTATTCAGTCTCCATATAAGAATTTTGTCACTGACTGCAACCGCAAGCACACGCTGGTCGAAAGGTCTAGAAGCATTTCAATAGAATGCATTTGGACAGAGATCAACAGGAAAAAGATGTCCACAGTTATAGAAACTAACTCCCAAGCCATACAGGTTACATTCGTCTGCAGTGGATGTCTTAAAGTTGATGGTGCCCTCTGAGGTCGTCCTATACTATAGACTCGAATATAGTCGTTGTTCTGACAAATAGCTAAACGTCGCCCTTCGTCGTGCACAGCCACACACCGTAACCAGTTGCTTTTCCGAAAGATGATATCGTTAATATAAAGCAATTTAGAGGGTTGAATAATGGAAAATATTAAGAGAGAGTGTGCTTAAGTATACTACCAATTCATCGTAGAGCAATACCGCTGAAGAATTTCATCAAACCTATCCTGACTAAGTGAAGGGATAAGCCGCGACGCTATTCTGGCAAATCCATCTCGAATATGAACAACACCGCGACCTATGATTGCAGTATTATCACATGAAGCACTGAAGGACAAATGAAGACCTATCATAATGATGGATAACGGATAAAAAAGCTTTCATACAGTACTCACTGAGATGTGCAACTGGCCAAAGTTTACCGTCTTCGGTGATGTCTGCGACGTAGTCGATCACGCCTACTATACCATCTTTTTTCCTAATATAACAAAAATTAAACTAAACTCTAAGTTTGAAAAACATGAGAAAAACAACTAAAAACACACCATCGATCGAGAGCTTGACTTAGTTGATCAGCTTCTCGGAAGACGAAAGCCCCTGTCAAATTGTTTTTAGATATGGAATGTTGGAGGCTGTTGAGATGCGCTCGCTCGATAAATGGATAATCAGACATCTTCAAAAAAACAACTACAGCATAACCCATAGGTACACGATAGAAACAAGAGAACTGCTTTTAGGCAGCAGATAAAACTTGTAAATCGATTCATTAGAACTAGAAGTAACGGAATGAAGGCAAATAAAAAACATTGATACAATGACAACAATGTGAGTTTTCCAAACCCTATTTTACTTCTAGAACAACCGCCTTATTCTGGTCAGAAAGTGTTCCCGCGTGCCGAACAGGGATATAAAACGGGGTTTCTCTTTCAGTCAAGACCTTTTTTTACTTTCGCTTTTACAAGAACCGTCCTTCATATCTGCTATACATATCCCAGCAATTCCTGTTTTCGACTTCTTTCTTCGCACGCATCATCCACATAGGTCATCCAACTCTTCGCGTGTGGCTCCTGTTTAAGGATTTTCCTTTCGTTATGAATGTCATTGAATGCTGGTCGAATAGATTCTCCTTGGAGACCTGAGATAGCCGGGCTAAAGCGTACCCACTTGAATTTCAGAGAGTGAATTTTTCCAAACAAGCCCGGTACTAAGTTGCCAGCCCCGGAGGGATGAGAGGGTTGGTCAGCATGGAGCCGGATTGAACCAGCACGGTGCTCGCATGTGATGACAGGCATCACCGCCACTCTGCTATCCACTCCCTCCAGTAAGAACTACTATGCTTAAGATTAGTCCAGAATTCTCAACTGCAACCAAGCCCTAGTATAAGTGCAAATGTGTCATAGCGGAGCCAGACTAACCACCGATGTGTGTATCCTCGCCACGGACAGCAAAAATAAAGGGTCTCATACCATAAGGATACTTTTTACTCGTAGCGTTGTCAAGCAATAAAGGTAAAGACAGAGTTACACTGTTTCAGTTATTCCACTTTTTTTTACAACACCAGTCATCACGCATTGTATGGATCCCAGCACTCCACCCATTCAATTTGTTTTCTCGCATCTATCATCCACAACGATCTTCAGATTTGCTTGTGTGTTTCCGACCGCTGTTTGGGAATTTTCGGGCTTATTAACGGCAATGAATACCAGTCGATTCTTCTGGAATTCTGACGTAGTAGTTCTGGAGTGTTAACAGGTCTTCACCACAAGGAGTTGTCAGCGATTTTGTGGATTAGGTGGAGCTATCTGAATCCAGACGAATAAGATACACATTTTTTGACCGCGGAAGGATGGTAAGCTTGGTTGGCCTTGGTGAGTCGAAGCTGGTGTGCGCCTGCTCGACGGCATCACTACCATTAGGCAATACTCGCCCTAATATTTAGTTAAAGGATAAAGGACAAAGGATAAAGCTCTCAGCATTGCCCAATCCTTTAGGTATGCGCCATATGTCCGAGTTCACTAAGCATTGCTAGAGGTGACTGAATGCATATCTGGCCTATATAAATGACCCATATTGGCCTACTAATGTATAGAGCCCGTGCTCCTATCCTCCCATACAAGCTGGTAGCAACTTGCCCACCCCGGAGGGATGAAAGGCTTAGTGAGCCTGGGGCGCTCAAACCACTGCGCTACACTCGTCCCAATATCTAATCACCAATAAAAATGCAGATAACAAATGAGACATATATTTCATAATTATGTACTGTCAATATGCCGTATACAGTACACATTACCCGCAATATGTCAACGTTGCAAGGGTTGAACGAACTGGGTTACAACGCTCTCATTCAGCACACTACCAGTACTCCTTGCTTACCGACAATGATTTCGCCAACCTCGCCGACAGCTTCCCATGTGAGAAACGCCTCAGAAACCAAGTCGGTGCCAAAACTACTTTCAGCGATTTCATCTCGTCATTTTAGAGTTTTATGCAACCAAAATGACTAAATTTGTTCCTTCTAGAAAGTAATATGTATATTCTAATGGTTCTCACTTCCATTAGTAAAGTTAGACCTGAGCTTAGACACGCCATCTTAAGGAATACAAAGTGAAATTCCGTATTAATTTCCGAGCAACCTAATGTAATTTCACCTAACAGTCAACGTGTTCCAAAATAAATAGCGACAAGAAGCAACTTCTTACCGATTCACATTTTGCCATTGCCTGAAATTCGGCTAGACTTCCACTCAATATACGACCGTTGAATTCCTGGATAGCATACGGTTTTCCGGAAGAGTTCAGCGGTGGGAATTCCAGCAATGACATTCTGGAAGTAACAATGGTAAAAATTGAATCCTAGAAATAAGACGTAACTACGAAGTCTACCTTTCAATTACAAACAAAATTACAAATTGAGATAACGAAGAGAGAGAAAACGGATCGCTGGAGAAAGAATGGAGAGGCTTTTTGTTTTAGAAAATTAAAATTTGAATCCAACCTACTAGCGCGCCAAAATCTTGTTTGGAGCGCGATATTATTCCCTCAATTATTTTACTTCCTTTAATATTTCGTGCCTTTACTCAGATTCTCATTTTTGGAAAAGGAAAAGGGGGGGGGGGGGGGGGGGGGGGGNGGGGGGGGGGGGGGGGGGGACGAATGCTTATTCTCGACAGAAGAATTCTAAGTGGAAAGCTGGAATCATAGCTTAATAAATCTACTTAGTGGTGCGCATGTTTCATTTCTTCTTTGTTTGAACTTATCTGCTTCCTTCTTCAGATTAAGTCGTCATGCTTGTCACCTTTTGATATTCGAACATCTTCTTCACTTCATCAAGTCTCTGCAAACCGATGTTTTCTCGGTGACCAATGCATCTATTTGTTTTTGTACCATTTTTTCGCCGTTGGTTTGCTCATTCACAGGCTTTCAGAGAGGATTAACTACGAGTATTAATTCTCAGTTCTAACTGTTTACTTTTTCATTCATGAGACTTTTAATTCGGATTGATTATGTCTTGTGTTTAGTTTTCCACTTCTTCAAAGGTACCTGTTCAAATTCTTGTACGGTCATTCGAGTTTTGTAAAGATATTTTTTTCGTCTTCTCATTGGAGAATATTTGACTACATTGTCGTTTACAGAGCAATTCAGTGATTTAAGGAAATAGGTGGAGTCCATACTGTAATGGTCTAGCTATATGTGTCAAGGTCGAGAAGTCAAAATGATAAACAACTTAGCTCCAGAGTTGAGCAGCAGGTAAAAGGGAGCAGCATGGGGAGCTTTCAAGACCATCCAAGATGTAACAAGGGGATAAAGAACACTCGACTCCCGGCTCACCTTTTCGACTGCACGATTCTCCTTGTCTTAAACTATGTTAGAAACTTGGTCGCTAAAAAAGCGGAATGAAAAACCACTCAACGTCATAGAACACACACAGTTGAAAGGGCAGTGCTAGGATTGTACGATATCACCCAATTGATAGGGGAGTGCGAAGTTATAACCTATGTCAACGAATTAGAGACGCCATGATAAACGCCAAAATGTCGAAAATCGGGTGGGCAGGTTTCTTGATGCGTCTGAACGACAACTGATGGACAAGAGCTGTTAGCGAGTGAATTTTTCGGGATTACAATGGTCAGAGTTGCTTACGAAAAGCCCTAGAAGGAAGATATGTTGCTCAACGACTCCCTAAAGCGGGCAGAACCCACTGGGTTGCTCTATCATGCTATAGGGAAAAATGGAGGATTTACTGGCGCCTACTCGAATCATTTGACGATCAACGGAACTACAGGTGATATAGTTGAACTCAGAGTGATCCACTGATGTATAAAAGGTAGTGTAAGGTCCTAAGAGCGTGGCAGAAGAGGTGGATGTTCATAGTTCAATTGCCTGAGCTTCTGACTGGTGATCAACGAAGCATGAGAGTGCACTGTCATGCAATTAGTATGTGATCCTTGCGATTGACATGTGTTGACCGCATTTCCTCAAGTAATGTGTATTTTCATCACGTGGTTATACTGTGATTTTTATGGAAAACTCTATGGAAAGTAAAATTCGTAAAAACATAGTCTTATTGACGTTATGGTCCACCGTCTTAGATCGCTCAGCTTATCCTCTGCTCATTCAAGGACTGGCGCCCGGCAGGAAATTTCGCATGTTCTGAAGTAAAAGTCTACTATTGTGCATTCTCTCTAGGATCGTTTTGCAATCCCAGCCGCTAATGTTGTCTGAATGCTGAAGTTCGGAACAAACTTGTCCAGAATTCGGTCATGCCTGTAATAGAAAGAAGCGCTTTCTATCAAATAAGAACCATAATCGGCGAAATGTATTTGAGTTCACATTGTATGACTTTTTATTTACTGCCTACTATTCTTCTTCCATGGCAGGTGTTACGTGAAATACAACCATGATGATACTGAGATATTTGCAAAACTCGGACGAGAGGCCTAATTCGAACCCACGATCACTCTTTCCGAAGGCTCGCATGTTACTTACTGCACCACTGAAGTCCTTGTTTTGTGTTTCTCCAACCCAGAAAAAAACTGGCTGAAAGAAAGGCAAAGAGATGGCCTCAGTGGTGTAGTGGGTAACACATAAGCACCCGGAAGAGGTAATCGCGGGTTGGAATGTGGTCTCCGGTCTGAGTTTTGCAAATATCTCAGCGTCACTGTGTGTTTGGATTGTTAACACAGGAACAATGAACAATAACGATCGGAAATACTTCCATTCATTGTGATGACTGATTTTACTGATATTCAACTATCTCGCAATGGCGTAGTATTTGTGTTCTAACTGATGTGTGAGATTAACACGTTACATTGCTTTTCCTATCCCTTGAATTCGTCATCGATAAAACATCATTCCGTCATTTCGTTGTCTTAGTCGCTCCCCTGTCTCAGATCTCTCTTGGAAAAAGTTATCTATGTTTTTCGAATGACTGATTGCTTATGAGGAGATCGTATGCATATTGGGTTATTCTCCAGTACTCCTGAGAAGAAAGAGCAGGAAGGTTATTTCATTCCTAGAGTTGTTGATTTTTCTTCGGTGAGTGAACATTATTGAATGTGTGCTGGATAGAGCCGTAGCGATCTCTCCGGAAATGTCCCTCGGCACAGGATCCTATGACTCCGTCCATGCAGTTTAGAAGATAGGACGTTTGGTGTTGATCAATCTCCCCTTGGAAGTACTCGCGCACTCAACGCCCTTAACATCATAGAGCTGATTTAATGTATATGTCGTCCAAAGGATGAGTTAGGAAGGACTAACAAAGTATAAAGTCGGTGTTGTTTTTATCCTTCCGTACACCACCTTTGTATTTATAAGGCATCTCTAAGCACTTCCTTACACACACCGTTCTCCCCATACCTATTTGCCTGGATACATAGATGGGCCTTCTTCATTCGTACTGTGAACCTCAGCACATTTTCCATTCGCTTCTTTCTTGTGCAATCGTCATTCGTTGTGGTGATTCACTTCAAACATCGTGATATCTGCCAGATCTCTGTTCTGGGCATATCCTGTTATGAACCATTCAACCAAGCTTATACTGTAATGATGCTGATATATTTGCAAAATTCCGGGCAGCAGGTGACTACAGTGAGGACCGAACACGCTATTACCCATTCTGGGAGCTAACCTGTTCACCACCAAACCATGCGCGTCCTTCGTTTCGCCTGTCTCTCACCTCTTTCTATCGATCTTTTTGCCACAGCAATCACCCGTCAGCGCGGTTGATCTGGGGAGCGCAAATCGGCATAGAACCCAGTCCTATAGCTGTAGTTGAAATCACAATGTTTTAACGTTTTGTTTTCTGCCTTCTATAATTTTCATGGCAGGTTACTAAGCGAAATACAACCACAACGTTGCTGAGATATTGTGAATCATTAAATAAACGTCATTGTGAATTCAACTACAGCCTCAACTTAACTGGGTTCAATGCCGATGTGGGCTCCCCAAATCAATCCTGTTGACGGGTGATTGCTGACGGCACAGATCGATAGAACTAGTTGAAGGACAGGCGTAACGAAGGACCCGCATGGTGTGGTGGTGAACGCGTTACGCCCCGAAAAGGAAAATAGCGCGTTCGTTCCTCACCGCAGACACCTGCGTTCCGGAGTTTTGCAAATATCTCAGCAATCTTGTGGCTATTTACTTCTTTTGTATAAAGGATAAAAGGATACAGCGTTTGGCTATCATCAATCCCAACGGATGCACCACACATTCGACTTCACTAAGCATCATTAAAGATGACTGAATGAATATCTGGCTTATACATTGACTTGTCGCAGCCTACCGATCTATCATATCAAGAACGACATCGTGTGTATCGCAGCACATCCCTAACCACTCCGTTACACGGTTGGTATGGCGACAACGATCCCAGTGAGGGATTTTAGGCTTGGAATAAAAACTGTGGAGAAGTTATGTGTTTAAAAGTAGTGACGTTTCTTTGAAATTAACTAAGAAATTTGTTGATTATTTCTTTCATAATAGTACAAAGTGAAAGAGCGACTGCGTCCAATGTCATAGAAATTTATCGGGAATACAATCTGCCTCTTTTCCTGACTTTTGTCGACTATGAAGACCGTTTGACTACGCTGAAACGAATGTATTCATATTAGTGCGAATCGAACAAAGAGAGAACCTGTCCTACATAAGAATTCTAGTTGACTGTTATCGAAACTACTTCATAAAGACACAGCTTTTTCCTTCACACCCTATCTGTCTGAAAAGAGGCAGACTGTATTTCCGATAAATTTCTATGACATTGAACGCAGTTCCTCTTTCGCTTTGTATGACTATGAAAGAAATAATCAAAATCAACAAATTTCCTAGTCAATTTCGTCTCCGCATCTTACCCATAGGAAAAAGGGTTCACAAGGCGACACCATCTCACTAAAGCTTTTAACCTTCGCACTGCAATGGAAAATGTATTCGGTTGATTAGAACGAGAAGTTATTCGTACTGATGGAAAATCTCTATTTAACGTTCGTTTTGCGGATGACATCGTTATCTTTTCGTGGAGTACCAGTGAAGTAAACACGATGCTCAATGAACTCAACGAACCGCTAAGAAACGCCGGGCAACGCGTAAATCGGGTGATAACCCAGTTAATGAAAAATCCTTGATGCGAACACGATCATATCGAAGTAGATGGTTCGCTGATTACAGAGATCATAGAACATCCAATCTGGACGTGCGAGGTGGTCATCATATCATGGGTATCACCTTGTGCATGTATGTTGGACGTTCAGTGAACATAAAGAACAACGTGAAGAACGAATTGAGTAGAAGAAAGAAAGCGGCATTGGCCGTATTCGTGCCACTCAAATAAACCATCGACTAACTAGCAGACCCTGAACTCCTTGCTCACCTTTCCAACTCATTGTTCCTTTCACCACTCTGTTATGTAGCAGAGACGCATGCTGATAATTCAGCTGCGCCCAGAATTTTGCGCTGCACCCAGGGAGCGTTCAAACGATGTGTTCTGAGGTATAACGGGAACGTACAACTTCTAAGTGGATGCGAAGCTATGATCTTCGCATCTATCTCATCTTCAAAAACTGGAAGAATTCACAACATAGATGGGCGGCCATGTAATAAGAGCACCAGATGACTGATGGACGAAAAGGACAGCAGAGTGGACTTCAGGTGGATGTAAATTACTACACTTGCACAAGTCGAAACATACCCGAAGCAAAGCGCCACCAATTGAAATGTGCTGAGGTCCGTACTACTTGTGAAGACGAGCATTCCAAATATCTAGTAAAGATAGTCGACAAGATGTTGTAGTCATCGAAGAGAATGTGTGGAAAACAAAAGAGAAACTCGAAACCAGCAGAAACCAAGTCAGACCGTTGAACCTCATTCATATACAATGTCGTTTATGTCTTCACCAGAAATTTTGACAGTTATTAGTGATTTTCTGCCATTGTTTCGTAGTATTTCCACAAAATTGTTGATTTTGTATTGAAAATAAACCGGCAATGGCGATAAAACGATGTTCGCCGCCGCCCGCCAATGATAAGGTCGGAGCAAGGTAAAGTGGGTGGAGCACGGTGGTGGAGAGAGTAGGCTCGAGTTCACGACGAAGTGTATAAATTACTTTCGTCCTTTCTTACTTGTCTGTTCTTCTGCCAAACGACCATGGATACCGCAGGTAATAAAAGGGTGTATTTGAAAATTCTCATATATTTTTAACGTTCACTTCCATTTACTTTTCATCGACTTGTTTTCAATTCTGTTCATAAAGAAATTTGAAGTTCTCAATTGTAAGCAGAATTCAACCTTACTAAATCGATCCCGCCATCGATTTTCGTCATAGTAAACAATTCTGATACGAAACCGATAAAGCCAAAACTGTTTTCCACGCTTCGCTTCCTAGCTTCGCAAAATCGAAAGAACTGCAAAGCTCCCGTTTTTTTCGTCTTATCAATAACATAAATGGATGTAAAAGCATAACATTCCCACTAAAAGTACAGCCGGAACGTCTCCGCTTCCAGTTCTTTGTTTACCATCTTCCTATCAGTTCACCGCACTTATCTCATCTCATCTACCTACTTTTCGTTGATAACAGCACTGTAATGAGCGTTTTCTTGTGCATAAACCGGTGTCATATGCATCAGACTCTGCGGATCCTAGGACTTCTTGCATTTGATTCGTTTCTTTGCATCCACCGACCACGGTCTTCGAACTTTTTTTCCCGCATAGATTCCATTGCTCCTTGAAGGTTATTCCGTGTTCGTCATGGACGCCGCTAAACACTGGTCGGGTCTAATGTCTTGCAATCTCACGGTAGCTGTACTAAAGTGTACCCGCGTAGATTAGAACTGAGCTTCTCTGAGACAAGTCTGGCACCAATTTCCCAAGCCCGGAAGGGTCTGGTGGGCCGTCTGTGTAATAAACGGGATCACTACCACGGTGCTACTCGCTTTGTTTGTGTGACTAGAAGATCCTTGGAACCTTTACTCTTGTCTCTAAAAATGTATCAGTTTAACTACCTTAACTACCCTACGTATCAGGTCCTTCCAATAGTACAGCAGATACCTTTGCTACAGAACAGTCGTCTTACCGGACGACGAATTTGATAAAGAAAACTGCAGAGGATCATCTTTTCTTAGGTTTTTAAGTATTCCCGCGCCACATCAGCTCATGCAACGTATGCCTTTACAGCAGGAACATATGCGGCGTGTGTAGCACAGTGATTAGATGTGGTACTGGACTTGTCTGGCAGATAAAGACACTGGTCTGATCCACTGGTATACTTCCAACAGTTATTCATTGCGAAGCCACCACTAGAATAAGGATAAAGGATAAAGCTGTTTGCGGTGATCAATCCCTGAAGGATGTGCCATGCATTAGACTTAGTTAAGCATCATCTGGAGGTGATTGAATGCATATCTGGCCTTTACAATGACTCGCGGTGTTCTACCGATGTATCGAGCCAGTGCTGCTACCCTCCCAGAAAAGTCTGGTACCAATTTGCCGACGCCGGAGAAATGGAAGGTTTGGTGAGCCACGGGCGCGGGGATCGATCCCTTGTGTATCTTGCTGAACGCCTAGCCGCCGACATAGAGACCCATTGAGTTACTTCCGCTATGCCCAGTGAGGTCGAGCATCCCTTGTGCTCATCCATAGTGAAAAAAATAGTGCAAAAGAAATGAGCATTGAGAAGATTTTCCGAAATTGCGACCGAAAGTGATGAAGTGCCACGTTTTTGTATCTTAACTATCACAGCGATTATCAGACGACCGTCAAATAAATTGTTATCTAAGTTGTTATCGACAATCACCAGGTCAGACGAACGTCTCTATCGAAGTGACGAAACTTTGCACCGCATTCGTGTTTTTGTCACATCCGTGTGAAAGTCTGAACTTGTGGAAATGATATTTGTACTTTTTGCCGTAGAACAAAAATTTATGGTTCTCTTTCTAAGTAAAGACCGGTCTAAATTTATCCACTAGACATTTTCATGGAGCCTTCGAATTTTCGGTTTTAATAGCTTTTCGAATTGATATGTACGTCTACCGTATCCCCTTTTAAATAAGCACGTCTTTTTTGCGAAAATCTTTCGGAGTACTCGGAAATGAATTTGAAAGAAGAAAATTCAAAGATTCCACTTTTCAGCGTTTGTTTCTGAAATGTTCTGAACAGTATAATTGATTTCTAATGAAGTGGAATAATGAAAATGTATGAATTTTTAGGTTATGAATATATGGAGACAGCAGTGAGGGAGGCCTGTGTCGGGCTGGAGTCGGGCGACGGTGGTCCGTTCGGAGCGGTCGTTGTTCTCGACGGAAATGTCGTCGCTACCGGACACAACATGGTCTGTTCTTTTTTTTCGATTTATATGATCGTCTGTTTTTCCGTTACGTAAACTTCCTTACAAACAGAAGGCCTTCGTTGTCACCGTTGACGCAGATCGTAGTAATACTAGAACCTAAATTAGAAGCCTTATGAGTGATTCCCTACAGTCTAAAGACGACTCTGCTGACTTGATAAGTAAACTTTGAAACGATTGAGGTACTACGATATGAGTTTAGTGCATCACGTCCTTAATAACAAATATAACAATTTTTTAAACTGTAGAAGTTTGAATCTAAAAATAACAGTTCCCAGGATCGACTTTCTCTTAACCTCGGCATTGGAATATGAATGCGTCGTTTTCTTGTTCAGCAATCGCGCGGTTTTTAAACAGCATACATTTACTTCCATAGAAAAACACAATACAATACAACGCTAGCTGACGTTTCGGCAGTATCGCCTTCTCCAGAGCCTGGAAGGGTATACTGATATACAATCTACTAGGCCAAACGCTTCAATAACACTTACAGAAAGATGAAGAACTCTATGGTAATTACATGATGAACGGCTTCTCGAAAAACACCGGTTTTTTCGTGACTTCCAATGAGGAAGTTTAGAACAGCTGATTATAGTCGCATATGGTTGACGACTGCACCATCCCACATTAGAAATTGATGCGAACATACGGGATCAGGTTGCGTATGACCTCCGGGCATTCATCCCTGCTATTCATTGTAGGGTTTTTGGCATTTATGCAAAAAGTTTCAAGAAGTTTTCGCGCTGGTGTTTTAGTCTCCTGTGCAAGGGTATTGACTTTTACTTCAAAATCGTCTCCGCTATGCTTTTGTATCCTATGCGTGCCTAATGGGGTACTCTGTCTTAGTTTTCGTTTGCCATCTAGGTGTTCTTTTATACGGATACACAAAGGTCTGCCCGTTTCGCCAATATATTCATCTCCGCAATTATTACAAGCGATCAGGTATATCGTACCTGAACTCATGCAATCACCGTCCCTGCCGTAAGGGCAAACTACGCAATTTATTGTTTCACATCCCCCCGGGACGAATGCCCGGAGGTCATACGCGACCTGATCCCGTATGTTCGCATTGATTTTTGATGTGGGATGGTGCAGTCGTCAACCACATGCGACTATAATCAGCTGTTCTAAACTTCCTCATTGGAAGTCACGTAAAAAGCGGTGAGCTTTCAAGAAGCGTTGATGATGTATTTACTGTAGAGTTCTTCCTCTTTCTGTAAGTGTTATTGAAGCATTTGGCCTAGTAGATTGTATATCAGCATACCCTTCCAGGCTCTGAAGAAGGCGATACTGCTGAAACGTCAGCTAGTGTTGTATTGTATTGTGTTTTTCTATGGAAGTAAATGTATGTTGTTTAAAAACCTCGCGATTGCTGAACAAGAAAACGACACATTCTAAAAATAACCTCCAAATCTAGATGAAACTCCACTCAAGAGACGATCACTTTATTTTCTCATAATGATTTTTTTCGCAATGGTTCACCTTTTATTTTCTGCCTGCTATAATTTTTGTGGCAGGGTATTAAGCGGAATTCATCAGCAGCCTCAGCTTCACTGGGTTCAATGCCGATGTAGGCTCCCCAGATCAATCCCGTTGACCGGTGATTGCTGACGGCACTGATCGATAGAACTAGCTGAGAGACAGGCGAAACGAAGGACCCGAATGGTGTGGTGGTGAACGCGTTACTCCCCGGAAAGGACAATAGCGCGTTCGTTCCACACCGCAGACACCTGCCGTCCGGAGTTTTGCAAATATCTCAGCAATCTTGTGGTTTTTTTTGTTTATGGAGCATTGCTTTTTTCCCTGTCATTCCTATTGGGCATCCATACAGAAGAATGAATCCACTAAAATGAGCTTCTCTAAAAGCTGTTGGTTATAGATGAAGCTTTAAAAGCTCAGGGCGTCCTTCGCCCGTATTGCTACGCCACACACTCGACTCTATAAAACGTTGTAGGAGAGACTGGATGTATATCTGCCCTCTACAATGACTCGCGGTGGTCTACTGATGTACCGAGTTAGTGTTTCTATCCTTTCAGACAGGTCTGATACTAATTTGCCGAACTCCGAGGATGGAAGGGTTGGTGATCCTTTCGCATTGGATTAAACCAACGAATACGTGTGTGTTGCAAATCACAGCTAAATTTCGCCCTGCACACGTCCTTCATCTTTCATCATTTAGTTCCCAATAAACTGTCCCACTTTTCTCATTGCTGTTGTAAGGTTTGATTTGTCCCGATTTTTGTTCGAGAATACCAGTACCAATCGTTGTTCATTGCCATCTAGAAATGCAAAACAAATAGTATGATCAGTTGCATTCTTTGCGCTCAGCTGGAATTATTCTAAGTTGGTAACAGGGAAACGTCCGTGGACATGCAGGCGAGTTTAAGCGCTGTAAAACAATTGTTGTTTGGAGCGCGTGTAGCCTGCAATATATCCACATGTGGTGTTTGTTTCGATCCTGTTCCTCAGGTTCAGCGAGTCTGCCATCCCTTCGGAGCCAGCAAATTGGTAGCAAATGTGTCGGAGATAACAACACCCACTTGACACATCGGTATGCCATACGAAGTCATGAATAGGCCAGATATATTTCGGATCGAGCCTACTTTTGAGCTCTCAACAGTCAAGTTGATTGCAATCTACTCAACCAAATACTTCCATAACCTTAACAGGAAAATGTGAGACCTAAATTTCAATTGTATTAGAAATATTATCGTCTTTGTACAACGAAAAACTGCGTAATTTGCCCTAACGGTAAAGACGGTGATTGCATTAGTTGGGCTATAGTCTTTCTGATCTCTTGTAAAGGGTGCGGGGGCGAATACGTTGGCGAAACGGGTAGACCGCTCTGCGTTCGTATAAAGGAGCACCTAGTCGGCAAACGTAAGCCAAGTACTCCACTAGGTACGCATAGCACGCAGAAACATAACGGAGAAGATTTTGAGGTAGGAGTCACTATCCTTACGCAGGAATCGAAAACATCAGCGCGAAAAACTCTTGAAGCGTTTTGGATCAATGCCAAAAATTCAAAAATGGACCGCAAGGAGGAGTGTCTTGTCATCATGCGTACCTGGCGCCATACCTCAGGCTAATCCAATGACTTCACACAAGCACAGTCCTCGCCCATGTATTACTCTGTGCGGCTGCTATCCATCAACTAACTTAAATACTTGCAACAAATAAACGGTAGGTGTTTAAATGAAGCTGTTTTTATGCGAATGCAAACCTATTTTTTAGGTTTTATCTGCTGCTGGGGTTATGAAAGTGTTTGGCTGAGTAGATCGCATCTCATTTTGACGTTTCCAGGCTTTGAAGAAGGCGAAACCACCGAAACGTCAGCTGTTGTATCCTAGTAAATTCTATAATAACAACCTCGGGTCTGATTATTGAAGAAAAACATCGTATTAGAAACAGGTTCTTCAAACACTCAGCGTTTCCTACCGGTATTCCACTTGATCTTATTATTGGTAACTTTTGAAGAAGGTGAAATCCGTCGAAACGTCAGCTTTTGCGGAAAAATAGTGTAATAACGGGTTTATTTTCACTGATCAAGAAAACTGCAAATTATTGATCAATGCCGAAGTTAGTAGAAAGTCGGTCCTAGGAATTACTTTGTTTCATCTTTTTAAATTTTACATAACCAGACATCACATACTGTGCGAATCCAGCACTTCCTTGATTCGATCCGTTTCCTCGAATCCATTATGCATAAAGGTTTTTGCACTTTTGCATGTAGGTTTGATTACTGTTTGAGGATCGTCATCTGGAATATCCGGCCTAGAGCGCTTCCACTTGGATCGAGGTGTACCCAGATAACTCTGATACTAATTTACCGGACACTCGAGAAATGACATACTTGGTTGACTTATATGTGGTCGAACATATTAAACGGCGTCATTGACGACATTTGCACTTTGCATTTCGTCGACGTGGACGCATTTCTGCATTTTGTGACCAACTGTTTGTTCGTGTGGCGATTCAGTGAAGTTAATGCGTGGAGACCACACCTCTACCGTATACAGGAAAAAACTACTTGATGGCATTCGGATGAATTGTTCCAGACAAGCGAGAAAGTGTGCCTTACCACTAGGGCGCACTGTTATCAGTCTTCTAAAGTGTTCTTTCCAGTCTTTACCATCTTTACTGGAAGACCAGAGAAACAAAGTGGGAATTGATGAATGCCGTTTCAGGTTTTTGCAACGAATGATCCTACAATGCATGCTGAAGTGGTCGCGATCAGAAACGCCTGTAAGAAAGTCGGTACGTTCATGCTTCAGTTGGCGAACGCATCCACGCCACAGACAACGATCATGTCCAAATTGCTTCTTTGGTTGCAACAGTAAGTGGACACCTACACGTTGGAAAAATGTTACCGGACAGTTTTGCTGGGTTTGCGGTGGCGTTGCCTTTCGGAGCTGCGGATTAGCATGACGGAGCGCGAATTGTCTCGATAATAGACGGTACAGGACAAATTATCCGGTAGCCTTGCGGTTTCGGCACTTACAACCACTCTATCTATCATATAAAAAGTGTCGCAGTGTTCAAATATCTGATAAGGAGATAAAAGGCACTTTGTGAGACTAGGGAATTAATAGGAGCAACCTTTCCTCGTATTTCGCCCCTCACATTTTCTCAAACATTAGCTGAAGTGAAATTTAGTTAACTAATGAAATAAGACACTTAGAGGTATTGCTACTTTGGTACTTTTGTTTTTCATCTCGCTCTGTTCTTTTATTGCTGCGAATTACCATCTAATATGTAAATAAAATAGCCGAATCAGAATTAACCCACAACTCGAAGTGGATCGACTTCATCAGTAATTGATTCTTGTACTTAATGTTGCAGTATCCATTATTTTCATTATTCATTATATTCAAATTTTTTGTTATTATAATTGAGCATACATATTAGTTTCATTTCCTATCCCTTTTCGATTTGATAGCCTTCGATCTGTTTAGTGAATGAAGATGAGAGTTATACTTAGGCAATTATGACCTGTCCGGTTGTACCCTGTATACTTCGTGCTACCCCTGTCCGATGTGTATGGGAGCGTGTCTGTGGGCCCGTCTCAGTGCCATCTACTACTGCGCTACAGATGCAGAGGTACTATTATACTATTTGTCGTAGTTTATTACTTCTACTACCAGTTCTAGCAGTTAGTTCTAGCGCTTTTTTTCAGTTCAGTTTTGACGAGTTTCTATTAGTTCTGCTTTTTAAGGCTTTTTGTCAGTTTTTTTTGCTACTTGTTCTATTTTCTCTATGAAATCAACAATCACACCGTATTACTAACGATAGGCCTTCATCATAAGAAATAATAAAATGAGATCAAACTTCAAGAAGACTAGACTTTGAAGAAGACTTCAAATTCAAACCTTCCCATGTCATCTTCGGAAAAGGGTGGTCAACTTCATGAAGACAAAGCGAACACGGCTTTTTCATCGTATTTATACCTACTAGTGGATAGTTTCTTTCTGTTGGATAAAAAACGATTCATTGGCAGAATTTTGACAATCTGATCGAGTTTCCAGTCACTTTTTGGAAAAGTGTTACCCATAGGCGTGTATATCAACTGTTTTCTTGAACATTGCTGGTCACGGAATTCTCTCGATTTCTAATTTTAACAAAGTCGTTAATTCTCAATATTTAGGACGTTCTAGGCATCTGAGAGCGCGTTTAGCGCAGAGGTTAGCGATGCCCTGTGATACACACGTGATCATTGATTCTACCCCGTGCCCTGGCTTCACCAAGCCTTCCATCCCACTGAGGTCGGCAAAATAGTGCCAACTAGTCTAGGAGGATAGCAGCACCCGCTTGATGGATCAGTGGGCC
This sequence comes from Angiostrongylus costaricensis, assembly GCA_900624975.1. NCBI lineage: Eukaryota > Metazoa > Nematoda > Chromadorea > Rhabditida > Metastrongylidae > Angiostrongylus > Angiostrongylus costaricensis. Next base: position 109,521 of record UYYA01004180.1, on the reverse strand, counting down.
ACCACAGGTCATTCAGTAGGTCATTCACTAACAATACAGTATAAATTCAACCACTTCATCGACTCTTTATGAAGTCGGTTGCATGGCGTATCCCTTAGGGATGGACCATTCATCCTTTTGTTTAGGGATCCTAAGGTGTTATCGTTAATATCCAATAGGAAGAATATAGAGATTTTAGAGCTGAACAGTCGCTTAGGAATGCGTCATGCCTTCGAATCAATTTGTGGCATCGTAGGCTTCTCACACTCAGCAAGTGATGGAGACTTGCCGACGTACGAAATTTGTGTTTTTATAGGTGTATTGAACGGCATTAGTACAACTGCTGTACCCTTCCCACTTTCCATCTAGAGAACAATGTCATGCCAAGTGTCAGCTATAGAATTCTTCTGATAATATCCATAACTAAGCCGTATACTGCAGGCAACTACGGCCGGCTTCGACGACAAGCCATTCCATGATTTCCTCAAAAATCCGCGTTCCGATGAAAAACGGTGAGAAGCTTTGCTTTATCTAAGAAATTTGTAATTGGATGAAGGTTTTCAGACGAACTGAAAGAAAGCATTCTTAAATGGAGGGTTTCTTAACTAGATTCTTGACATTATGGAACAAATTCAGGAAACTGGAACGCCTGATTGTTGCTGACTACCTCAAACCCTTCAATCTATGGATGAAAAATGCCAATAAAAAGATCTAAATCTTTCTTAAATCTGTTGCCAACGAGGTTGTGTTTACAACGTTTTATTTTCATAGAAACATTCAATAAACCTGTCAAGCATATCAACGCGTAGCACATGAAATATGTTCAGTGACAAAATTACTCTTCACTTGCCGTTCTTACAACACTTTTGGTACGAGTGAACTCTATAGAAGTTATACTGAAATTGCGGGAGTGGCTGATGTGACCTCCATAGGTGTCATTTTCTTTCCGATGGTTTACTTTAACACTTAGAGCTGTTTTCTTACAATTCTTGCAGTCAATCGATAACTTATCCAGTGCAAATGGTATGGTGGGCATGATCCATTTGAGAATACTCCTTTAGGAATTTCTCACTTGATTTCTCATTTTGCGATGAAAGACTATTGAGTTGTTGAGGAAGGTGTGCCCAACGCATGCGGTGTGCAGCATCATTCTTGACAAGAAATTATTTGTTTTCTAATTTTCAATCACTATGATGACTACAAAGCGCCTATGGCACACTGGTTGGGGGGGGGGGGGAAGGTGGTGGAGCCGGGGAGCCCTGTGATACACATCGGGTGGGTCGATCCCCGCGCCCCAGAGCTCACCAAGGCTTCCATCCCTCCGGGGTCGGGAAATTGTTACCGGACCTGTCTGGGAGGACAGCAGCACTGGCTCGATACATCCACAGGCCACTGTGAGTCATTGTATAGGCCAGATATGCATTCATTCACCTCCAACGATGCTAAATGAAGTGGAATGCACGGTAAATCCCGCAAGGATTGATCAACGCTGATAGCCTTTTTCATGATGACTTTAGGGAATTGCTGAGAATGGCAGCATATCATATCAAAATCACAAGGTCAACACTGTAGGAATTTTTCGTACAATACACCATTAAATGCTGATAGCAGTATGATAGCATAGTGGGCGAATTATTTCTTTACCACACACAAGAGTTGTGTATGCACCAAAAACATGGGTGTATAAACACCATCCTGGAGCATATATAGGATAAAGGAAAGCGCGGAAATTCTAGCAAAATGTGGAGAAAAACTGATTTCGCTACCATAAAAACTTCTGCAGTGGCCGATGTGACATCTATAGGTGTCACAATGAGCATAGCGATAAACTAGCCGTCATCCACTCCACAACAAAACCGAAATTAGGCGTAGTGAGAGTGTTGCTAAGTGACACCTCTGTCCACACTAACTCTTACAGAATTTTCAGTTTCATACTTACTCTAAACGGATTTAACTTTAGACTAAACTCTACTGGAGTGATGTACTGGCGTAAATCCCAAAGATATTTCTTTAAACAAATAGTTTAACAGGTTTTCTTTTTAATGTGCCGATCTCCCGCAAAGATCTTCTGAAGTTTGTTTTTACTTCGAAACCGACTTACCTTGAACCTCGGTATCAATAATCAATATGTATTCTTTCTTTGATGAGCTGACACGAGGTTGATAATGATGTTTATTTTCGGCTAACGTTTCGACGTCTTCGTCTTCCTCAGAGCCGATGATCCGAGTCGATGGTCCTCGCTTGTTATTCGCATTATTATTCACCGGACATTATCATTATATCGACCATCAGCATCGTGTATAAAAGGGCATCACTGAGTAAGGATGCCTCATTCGAGGAGATGGCTCACTGAAGAAGACCTAATATATTTTGTATTTACTATTTGTCGCGTTAAGTGTGTGTCAGGAGAATCAAGCTTCATTTTTCTTCTTTTCTCAGCAAAATCCTCACTTGTGGAAAAGGCACTGCTCAATCTTCTTGCTTGAAAAGTGGGAACGTGTTCGCCACAGCTTTTCGGTCCATTGACAAACAGCTTGGAGGTTACCCATAACATGGCAGTCATGTAAATTCGGAGATTCCATTTTCCGACAGTGTTATCAGAGGTATAGATGAATTCCGTCTTTAAATCTATAACCACCTATAAGAGAACACCGATAGAAAGAACTCTCAGTGGCATGACGGATATAACAGATAGCAGATGTCCAGGAAAATGTGCAGATTGCCGGTTCATGAGATGGCCTTCATTCATATATGTTAACACTGCACGCAAAAAATCTGTCTACTACCAAAAACCAAATGACGATATATGTACGGCAGCGGTCATGCTCCAGTGCGGTCAAAGGTGTTTGATATTTCTACCTGGAAACTCATCTATGAATAAACTTATGACACTGCAGAAGCTAAAAAGCTAGCTATGGATACCCTCTTGCCAGAACAAGCAGAGGAAAAAGGGATCATGGATGACTATGGGTGATGCCACATGGAGTAGGGTAAACCGTAACTTTGTAAAATGTTAAAGGCAGGATGTCAAAGAGGTGACTGAAAATAAGTTTTGGTTTAAAAGAGAAGTGGAGTATATTGTAATTTTATACTAGATTTAAAAGAGAATAGCATAGAGGTAGTGAGAAACTGATTTTGACTAAAACTTCAGACGTTTTCAACGTGTTCAGTGGTAGTTCAACTACTGCCACTAATTGCTCTCTACCACCGCTTTTCGGCCACCATTTAATAGCAATAATTCGTTGGAAGTGAATCGGTTAAACTTACCTTGTATTAAATAACCATCTCCAATGAATGCGAATCAGTAGCAACTCTGTTTACTTGGATACTTGAATACTTGGATAGCCTTTTTTCACTGGTTGTGCGGGCCTCCGTTTATTATCCACTTTTCGGAGGTTTGCTAGTCTAGCGACTGTCTTTCCCTAGAGTACCGAGGTCAGTCTGGCCAGTCTGCCACACGTCGTCACCGCCCCAGGAAGACGCCGCCTTTTGAGCAATACAGTTTAATAGGGCTTAAAGGGGTGTCATGACACAAAACGATCATTCCGGTCCTGGTATGGTCACACTTAACCTCCTCTTTATATCCAGTGATAGAAGCGTCGTTATTGAGTCCTGAAATGGGTTTAGAGAAATCGATACCGGTGATTGAACTATCAATGAATGCTCTAGACGTCATCTAGCTCGCAACTGTTGGTGAAGAAACTCCCAAGTCCATAAAATAGCACCTCGTGTTTGCTGAACAGAAGTAGAAAGAATTGTTGGTGAAGAATTCCTGCCTCTGTGTACACAACATTGCATGGTTTACTTTTACAGCAAAGAAGAACAAAATACTGTAGATCTTTAAAAAGTTGCTCATCATGCGATCAAAATCTACTTAGGTGTTTAGATGAAGTGTCTTCACATGTCGTCGAAGGTACCAGCATCATTCATTCGTTTTGTAGTCTTACAATGTTGACGCATGGAGTTCGTCGAGTTCGGGTGTCTATTCGGCTGAAGCTTGAGAATCTGTAAACCTCTTTTCTCAATGACGTTCGACTGTGATTTATCACTGGCAATTAGGTATATCCACGTTGGAACTCTCAAGTCTGCACCAAGAGCAGTTGCCAGTCCAAGTGGATCGGTAGGAAGTCCGCTATCTTCCAACTCGGATTTTTCAATCGGCGACAGCGATTCCTGAGAATAGTTGACTGACCACTCGAGGATAGTGTAAAAAGTCAACTGAGAGATCAAAATTTTCATTCGGAATGTTTCCATCGAAGTTAAGAGAATATTGGCGAAGCGAATTGCTTTTTAACAAGACCCTGTCCAGCGTCTGAATACAGCGAATCCACTGGGAACTTAGCCACTGTGAAATAAGCCTTCCGGAAGCAACGCCGTGTTGGATCGCCAGGAAAACAGCAACGTGCTAATCGATACCGATCTAGAGGTTAACTATGGAGGATGTCGACAACTGTCACTCAATGGTCAAGGACAATATTCGTAATCTTAAGGAATCTCACAGTTGTGTGTCTGTGCGTCCACTTAGCCGTAAATTGACTGCTCTATAGATGACAAAGGGGTGCGACTGTGCAGGTGAATCCACACCAACCACTCTGCCTGTCACGGTGAAAGTCGGTTATTGTTCAAGCAATACCGATGAGAATGAAAGCGAACACGCAAAATTTTCTTGTAAAACATACCCGGTTTGCTGTAAAAAATTAAAGAGGACCAAGCCGAATCATGAAGCACCACGCCTTATAATTTCATATTAACTATTTTTAGCTGGTACAGATTACGGTGACTTGAATATGGTGTAGTCCGCGCGCCATTATGGGTTGTTTTTTTCGTCTATTCAACTGGAACGGTATGTGTATGAAGGTGGAGGCTTTGGAAGCATTCAAACGGTGCTGTGATGCTGTTTCTCCGTATTTCTGTGTGACAAAGTTAGGTACCTTCTCATCTGTTCTCAATTTGTACTCCTTTAATCATTTTGAATACAGCAAACTTTTAGGCGTTGCATCTCACGAAACAGGAGCTTACAGTATCAACGTCGTCGACTACGGTATCTCTGCCATTGTCTTCGGCCACTCGCTTTGTCATCGTTGCATTCGGGAAGGCGTCGGTCCTAATGACTTTGGCTGCGGAGAAATGCTTAGGACCGCGACTACTAGAGGGCATCGTGATCGCACCAGTTACACAAATTGACAAGTAAGTCTACAGTATCATAAACCAAGCAGAAAAACGTAGAAATGAAGCCATGTCATGTTGGGAGGGACATTGTATTGTGACTATATCCTTTCATTGATTTGCCGCTTCATTATTAAAAAGAGGTATTGGTGAGTAAGTACGTTTGTGGCACAATATCGGAGACGCCCAACAACACACATGGGATCGATCCCCTGGCTCCTGACCCACTAAGCCCTCCATCCGTACGGGCTGGGCAAGTTGCTACCAGACTTGTCTGAGAGGATAGTAGCACTGGTTCGATACATCGGTAGGCCACCGCGAGTCATTGTAAAGGCTATATACATTCAATCACCTCCAAACGATGCTTAAAGAAGTCGGATGCATGGCTCATTCCTCAGGGATTAATCAACGCCGAGAGCTTTTTTATCTTTTATTGGTAAGTATCCAACTGCGCTATACAGCAATAGGTTATCTCCAAGCGGACCAAGAAATTGGCAGTATTGCCGTCCGTGAGCTCAACTAGGATTAAACTTATGCCAGGATTCACTGCCATGATGGAAGGAAATTTGGTTGCGATTCATCGATCCTGGTATTTTCTTTGATTTTCTTTTAAAGAAATTGGAAACTACGATCCCAGATATTTTACGGTGCTCAGAACAACTTACCCGATGAAAACTCCGTTGCTGCCACAAGCAAAGCCCTTCAGTGCATTCAAAAGAGCGATGCAGTTGATGTTGTATTCCTGTTTCTCATTTCAGGTAAGCAGAAGCGTACAAACTTTTGCGCGGAGAAAGCTAGGACTTTCCTTAGACTTATTTGTCTAATCTAGATCACTTGTAATTAATGAGCCTTGAGGCTAGTTAATCTATCAAACTCATTATTTTGTGTTCGTTTTCATCACAAGCATGAGAGTTTGCGTGTTGCGCAGTGGTTGGAGGCACCCTGCAATACACATGGGATCGATTGCCGCGCCCCTGGCCACCAAACCCTCCATACCTTCGGGGTTGGCAAATTGCTACCAGACTTTTCTGGGAGTTCAGAAGCACTGGTTAGATACATCGGTACACCACCGCGAGTCATTGCAAAGGTCAGGTATGCATTCAGTCACAACGATGCTTGATGAAGTCGAATGCATGGCGCATCTATAAGGGGTTGACCAACGCCGAGAGCTTTATCCTTTTATGAGAATTTAAATAGCCTTACGCCTTTTTTTTCCTCGCAGCAGTGTATAGTTGTAAGTTCCTTCAAATCAAATTACCAGGCGGTGGCTCCGCTCTATTTTGTTCTCCGAACGGTGTGTCGCTTGAGGAAAAGCTCACAACAATTCGCACTCTTACATCTAATGGTGCTGACATCTGCGTCCTAAACGCTTTTCGACAAAGACTTTCAGTTGTGAAAGGAGGAAAAACGTTGAACTACATAAAGAAGGGACAGGTGCGTCTTACGAGTTTCTGACGTTTGTCTTCTTGAACAAAATATTAGTCCGATTTCTTATGTAGAATATTTCCAGGTGTTAAGTTTGCTCATGTCGGACTTGATCGATGACCTTATTCAATTTATTGCAAGTGGACCAACTGTTCTACAAACCAACTCAATGAAGGAAATGTCCGAGCAGATAGTCACATCTTCAAAATGGACATCCTTGCTACCCCAAGATATTCTAAACAAATTTCAGGTTAGATTATATTTTTGCTCTCGTCCGGATGTGTAGATGAGAGTTGCTACGTCTGTTTTGTGTTCCTGCTAACAAAATTATTATTCAAGATTTCTTCTCCGCCTTGTTCCGTGGTCACTCCCCACAACATCGTAATTGCGTCGAACCGCGATGCCCTTGCCGAGCTGAAGAACTACTTCACTTCTCATGGTTATAATGCAACTATTGTTACTAATTGTCTTAAAGGAGATGCCACAAGCATAGGAAGGGATTTTGCCGAACTCATTACAACAGGACGGGAGAACTTGCCAGATATTTTGGAGAAGTTTGGTGGTAGGAATGAAGAGCTACTGTTTGGGAATAAGGTGGTTTTTGCACTTTCAATATTCACTTTATTCTAGCGTTTGCCGAACTTCTGAATACATTTTGTCCCGAATGGTTTAGATAGCATTGCTATTTGGTGGAGAAACCACTGTTACAATTCGAGGCGGAGGTTGTGGAGGACGATGTCAAGAAATGGCACTATCTTGTTTCACATCGCTCTCCTCCTGTTCCACTACTCTACCACCGTTCCTATTCTTGGCTGTTGGAACTGATGGACAAGATGGTCCTACGGATGCTGCGGGGGCCTTCTTCACTAATGACGATCTTAATAAGGACATGTCCAAAAAGGGAGAAGCTTTCCTAAAGACCTCAAATTCCTATGGTTTCTGGTCTATGTACAATGATGGGACGAACCATATTAAACCTGGGCCCACTGGTACTAACGTAATGGATATCCAAATTGTTTTGCTACAGTTTAGGTAAAGATTGTCTGGATGTGTACTGTGAACTAGGAACCAGTAACAAAAACTAAAATAGAAAAAATTCATTTATTCAGTGAATTTTCAGAGGAAATAACAGTCAAGATGATTAATGTTCCACTGTTCCACCACAAAAAACACTCCCGAAGAAAGAAAATTAGACAACAATAAATAATATCACAAGTCAGTGTGACAAACTTGCCCGCAGAGGCTCTTAAGACGGACGTAGTATACGTCAAGCGTTGGTCTATATTTTTTAGATTAACCACATGGAAATATGAAAGGAGCCGTAACTATACTATGTCGTATTTGTCGGAAATGAAACGGGTTTCAGTAGAGTAAGGCACATGCGAGCTGCCATCCACTGATCGAACAGCATCAACCTAAAATAGGTTGCTTCTATCAGCTTAAAACATATCCTACTATTAAAATATATTGAAAGTTTTCCTGAGCAGATGACCGAACGTTACTGATAAACTCTAGAAAAAATAAATTGTGAACTCTTGCGAGGAAGACACTAACCCCTATGTCACAATACAATTTCTCTGCATGGAAACGAACTTGAACGGGGAAAAAGTGGTCGGCATGTCCATTTGGGACGGAAAATTCCAAAGTCCCAGCTGAGTTGGTGCTCAAAAGTCACATATTACGTTTCTGTGAAATCGAAGCTATGATTAGAACCGTTACCTATCAATGACAGGAATTGTCCAAACAATTTGATTGCGTGCTTTCTGGTAGTCATACGAACCTTCGCATTCAGATACGATAGGGACTGTGGCGGCACTGCAGGAAAAAAACTGAGCTGGCAGAACTCAATCTTTCGACGGAAGACTTCACTAAATTTTAAAGAAGAAATGGTAGACTTACGGAAGTGGTACAGTAATAACAACATTCTCAAGGGAAAGATCAACCCTTTGCAAAGTATATTCGATGTTCACTTGACACCCGTTCGGAGATTCTTGTGGCCAACAGTTCACTGGAACAGTCTACACCTGAGAAATGATCAAGAAAGTAAGAAATCAAATTAGGCTTACATGTGACAGGAAGCTGCTCCTCTTCAGTAAGTACCATCTTCCACTTCAAGACACCACAGTTGGTGTTGACCGGAAATGGTTTAGCCACCGATTTCAACTTAAGCATGGCCGACGTGTGCCAATCGTTTTTGTCAAGATTTGGATGAACCTAGATAATATCGTAGTCATTTAGTTTGTACCCTTAAATTTATCCTTATGATTTTGAATGATTTCAAACGAACTCTGGCGAACCTGCAATTGTGTTCCTGCAGGTACATTGTTGCGCATTTGAATTGCGATAGTGTTGAATTCAGGAGCACTCACTGATAACGATACAACTCCAAGAACCTGCAAGAAGTTGGATGACCTTTTATCATGTTTAAAGATTGATTTAAGACAACTGCAATAAAACTAGTTCTTCGACAACTGCTGCTAAATAATTTTTTCAAAAACAGTAACTAAGGATGAGGATCTGAAAAACTTATAGAGGACAGACCGGACCACTATTTAACACTGAAAAGGTATAAATGGTTTTTCTTTTTTATTTTGGCTTCACAATACCTTTTCAATGATTAAAGTAACATAACGTTGTTATAAAAGTTTCTTCTATAGGTTTCCGACTTTTCCACAGTTTTTCTCGTCCCAACGTTTTCGTTTTCTTTACAGTCGGATTGATCCGAGTCGATGATCCACAAGTGATGATTGCAATAGATCAACATCCGTCGTGTACAGAAAAGCACCCCCAAAAGGGCTTCTTCATTCGAGCAGTGTTCCAATTCACTGGATTCGATCGAATGCGACCACGTACCGCATCGCGAGCATGACCACTCGTGGACAACCAAAGAAGTCCATGAAGAACAATATAATGAAGTTCTTACGTGGTAGCCCAACTCAAGTACAAATTCGAAAATTTCGCAGATGACGGATGCAAGGCAAAGAACCGAATGGCTGAAAGAACTAGAGTCCACTGGCTTGGCAGCTGCAAGCAACGAAGACGACATTTTATCCTGTTCTAAGAAATCCCGATCGTTCAACTGCTTCCGTGTTCAAGATACAGGTTTTGTTAAAAAAGCGAAAATAGCCCTTTTTGGCTAAAGAAAATTAGAATTCTCTTCATGTAGGATGAAAAACTTGCATCACATCAGTAAAAAAGAAACTGTAGTTTGTAATATGGGCTAAGATGTATTTGACTAAAGTTGAAGGCCGCTATTATCCTTGGAGACGCGTGTACTGGAAGCATGTGGGCGCTAATTTTCTAAGAGGAGTTGTGCTTTTATGAGGTTTAAAAGTAAGAGAGCTGAGAACGCGTATGTAACACAGAAATACCTCAGCTCCTTGTAATCCTCCATCACGGCTAACCGTCGCAACCATTTTCTCCTCAGTGCATATGTGGACTGCTTCACGTTTCACATTTGACACTTGAGCAACTGCAGCAGATGCGGTTCCAGCTTCGCGCTAAAACAAATAAGGTCGTTTGGGACATTAAATCAATTCTGAAACAAGGATCTAATGGCTATCAAACTGTTACAAACAGTGGTGAAACAAGTACCGGTGACCTCTCAACAGGTGCAATATTTTGCCCTTCCTGTCGAAGTTGTTGTAAGAATGCATCCTCATCTGTTTTTGCTCCAAGCTTGAGTGCCTAAAAGTAATGATCTTCAAAAACTGCATAAGCAACGAATTTTACCTTCTTCATAACCGAGTGTGAATGCTTACCTTTCCTCCACCAGTTCTAGTCGATGTATTAGTGGGTTTGGCCGTGAAAGTCTCCTGCACTGCAGTGAGTGGTGTGGAAGATGATGAAATTCCCAAGGCGGACGAGAAGTTCGCAGCTTAAGTAACACGACGATAGCTAACAACATACGAATTACGTGAAGAACTGACCAGATGGCTTGAGTCCTTTACTAAGAGCTTCTTTCTGCATACGCTTAAATTCCTTTGCTTTTTCAGCCATCGCCTGTTTAGCTGCTCGTTCTTGGGCCTGTAATTGTGCTGCTGGAATGGTGGGCTTCTTCTGGATTTGCGGAGACAATAACAACAATACTGCTTACTTCTTTAATTTGGAGGAAAACGCGTTCCTCGTGCGAATCCATGTCCGTAAATGTGCGGATCTGGGCCAAATTGACATTTTCTCTAAAAATCATGGATATATATGATACATATGAGGAACAACTGACCAGTTATTTCACACAGTAAAACCTGACATAAGGTACCTGTAGCCAAGAGTTACAACCTCATCGAAAGCGAATATGAGATCAAAATCGTGCGCAAGTATCTCCTTTTCTTCGTTGGAACGACAATACTCAGGAATCTAAACGTCAATACGTATTTACCTCAGAAATACATCAACGAATAGTCTTTAAAAGATGTATGTAACATACCACTCGCGAAAACAGCCTCAGGGTTTCGAGGTCCTCCAAGATGTTTGATGTTTTCGTCGTGATCAGCACCATATAGAGGTTGTCCAACGGATGATAAACATATCGAACACTGTCAGTTTCGATGAAAGTATGCTGACGCTGTGCTAAAATCTGAATCAGTCATCGTGCTACAGAAACCAATATATTACAAGGTAGGATCCCATACATTCTAACATTTCCAAAAACGGAAGATGACTAGTCTCTCAGATAGTTCGGGAGAGAAAAAAATGAACGAACGTGTGAATTTATGGAAGTGCCTATTTCATCCATGGAGATAAGAAAAATATTGAGGAATTACAAAAGTGTATTCCATAAAGCGAAGGACAAGCAGCATGGATAAATATGGATGGTAATGAATATTGAATGTACGAAAGAATAAAGTTGGAATTTATGGAAGCTAGGAATAAGGTAACTGTGAACCTGCTTTGCATAACTGTAGTGAAAACAAGTACAGAACAACTAACCACGTCATCCAACTGGGCAAAGAAGCTATACAACGAAATAGTACTTTACTTAGACTCCGTCAATTAATATTGTAGCCGAAGTCTAATATCAACACTAAACCAATGCTGGACGAACCTGGATCCTTATCGTTTCCTATAAGCTTTGGAAAAGCATCCAGTAAACCTTCCATGCGAGCACGAGTCATATCGGACACGAATACCCGGGTTACGAGAGCTGGAATGAAGTTGTCGAAGATTACCAAATTTAACAGCATATCTGCAAAAAACATGGACCCCACCTTTGCCAGACTTTGACACGATGCTTGCAGAAATCAAAACCATCCTGACTTGTGCTGTACTGCAAGATCCTGAAGAAAGCACACATCAGTACTTGCAAAAGATAGATAGACAACAAACAACGCAAACTGAAGACAACAATCAATATGCGTTTAAATTGCTGAGCTTACACGAAGTTTATTTTGCTACCGAGGTTAAACGGCGCTCGGTATAAAAACTGAAAACAACAACTTGTAACGGAAAACTCTTCATATTTCTACTAAGACACACTTAAATGTTGCTTGACCAGGAATCGTCAAGGAAACGGAGAAAATGAAGTTGACGACGAACCAAAAGACACGTCTCAGACGCAGCGCTCCGAGAGTTCGGCTCTCAGCTATCGCATGTAACCTTTAAATCTGGTACCTAAAGGAAAGCTGATAACCTGGTTTGGGACATATTTCAAACTAACGTTTCTTTGTAGTAGGTGGTTGACGGTTTTGCATAGCTCACGAAGAACTGTAAGAATCAGACGAAGAAGTTAGGATTTGGCCTGATGTAATGTTATCAACGAATTAGGCACATATGGACCACCAAATCGATAACTGACTCGTGTTAAGTTTTAAAACCATCTAAAGTGCCACGCTGCATAATCGCCGAGAAAAAACAGTGTTCAGCGAAGTCTTGAGCCGATTTTCATAGCCCAAATGTACATTCAATCACCTCTATTAGGTTTAAAGAAGATGGACACATGGGGTTTTTCTAAGTAACTGGTCACCGCCGAACGTGTCTCATTCTTTATCCTCCTATTACCTCTATCAACTACTCACTAGTTGATCGAACATCGAGCTCAAAAGAGTATAGTTGAAGAATGAAAATCCACAGTTATCACTGTCTGGCCGTAGGCGCCCTTTTGATCCTGATGTAGTCGCACGAAGAGCGGCATATTTTTCGTCCAGGGTTTTCATGAAGAAGTCTTGACCACGGCGTTCATGAACTACAAAGAACTATAAGCCCTTCACAAGAATCGAAACATCGCGTTATGCACATAGTGGTTCACCTAATAGCCTGGCATGAAGCGACAAAGCCAGAAGATTTTTGGATCTCAAAGATTAGATCCTCTTCGGAACTCTCATACAGATGTGCATTTCTTACCGATACGCATTCCTCATACATAATCAGTTTATGCTCATTTAACAATCATTTGTAGACATCCCTTTCTTCGTTCTGACGTTTTCATCGACATGTAAACATTTCTATGCCCTTATGGTTGCCTTTGTCCTGGGAGGAATCGAACGTTTCTGTGGACAATCGACTCGAGTCATCCGAAGAAGACACCAAAACGTAACCCGAGTAAAAGCTTTAAACAGGAGGCTTCCACAGTCTTTAGTTGTTTCCTTTTTACAAAAACCTCGTGTTAGCTTAATAATCCGAGAAAACATTGGAACATTTGCATCTCCCTATCAATCCAAGTCTCTCTTATCGGTGTGCACACTAGTACACACTGTGTACGACGTGTTCATCAACAGCAATGGTCGCTGCCAGAACCTAAGGCTTAACGGTTACGGGTGGAAATCTAGGGATTGCTTCGCAACGACCGTGTTTTTCACCCGAATACTATTTTGCAGACAATGTCATCACTTCTTAACGAAATATAACCATAATGATGCTAAGATCTTTGGAAAATTCCGGACCGCTGGTGTCTGCGGTGGGGATCGAATCCGCAATTACCCTTTCCGGGAGCTAACACGTTCCGTTGATCCCGTTGACTGGCGAATCGCGTATAGGTTAATAACACGGCTGAGAGAAAGGCGAAACGAAGGACTGGCATGGTGTGGTGATAGGGTAATAGTGTGCCCTTTAACCTTGTAAATGGTAATAGCGTGCCCTTTAACCTTGTAAATGGTAATAGCGTGTTCGATCTCCATCGCAGAGACCAGCGGACCGGAGTTTTGGAAATATCTCAGCAACATTATGACTGTTTGGAGAGTTACTATCTCAATTCACAACATAGATTCAAGCCCTTTTAATATTGAGTGTTTTGACTGTCAATGGCTTTCTAGATCCCTTCACATTAAACGATTCATTTTTAGTAAAATCGAGTTGTAATATGGTAACTTTTGGAACAACAACAAACACATTAACTTTGTCATCACATCACTAATAATCATAATGCTGGGTAAATAGAGGTTACTTGCAAGTTGGACGAAGTGGCTGGACTGCATCTACCAAGGGTCCTTCAGTCATAGACATAATTCCTTAACCTTTTCTGCCAAAAAAGCACTCCTCTTAGATTTTTTCTCCTCTTCTTTTCTCATTCGCTCTAATTGGTAATCATTCTCGACAATATTGCTCCCAAATCTACGGCTATGAAGTTCAAGATCGATTAAAAGTCTTCTTTTATCGAACCAGGAACACGAGAAAAAATTAGTTGCTCTCAAGGTAAAAGCCAAAGTGCTCATTCACGAGGTCAGTTTGAGTCATTTACCACTGATTAGTGTTTTAGAACTGGACTCCATAAGTGCAAATTTACTGGAATGATGTGAAGAAATCTTGCTACCTGCTATCATTTCTACGCATTAGAATTTTAGATTCATGTTGAGCATCAAGACAATTTCACTGAACTTAAGTGAACAAAAACCGATCATCGATTTATCCAAGTGTTTGGAAAGGACCACATATCTTAACATTAATTTAGTTTTAATTCAGCCAATTCGTTGATGCCACTGGCGTCCAGTCGATAGAGCAGCCAACCTTCCTTTCTTGTCAGATCTTCACACGGCAGGTTCTTGTAGAAGGCAATTGCACTCGAATTCCAGTCGAGTACGTTCCATTGCAGTCTAGAAAGAAAAAAATTTCGAAAAGTAGGTCGAATGTGAAAATTGGATTGTTTCTGTTGTACCCGATGATCATGAGATGGTAGTAATGTGGAGTACTAACGCTAAAGATACAAATAGATAGAAAAGATGATTAGTATATTCTGAGGATGCGTACAGTGCACCAGTTAGAGATGTCCAATAGCACCAAACAGCGTCTTCGTTGCGTGAACGGTTCACCAAGCCTTTCATCCTTCCTGGATGAGCAAACTGGTGCGAGCATTGTTTAGGAAGATTAAGCAGTAACTTGATTTATCGGTAGCCACCGTAAGTCATTGTATAGAGCATCGTATGTATGTATGTGTATGTATATGTATGTATATTGTATATATGCATATATATTGTTTAGAATATAATGAAAGATACAACCATAACGTTGCTGAGATATTTGCAAAACTGTGGACCGCAGGTGTCTATGGTGGGGAACGAACGCGCTATTGTCCTTTCCGGGGAGTAACGCGTTCACCACCACACCATGCGGGTCCTTCGTTTCGCTTGTCTCTCAGCTATTTCTATCGATCTTTTCCTGATTGCTGCGGGAAAAGATCGATAGAAATAGCTGAGAGACAAGCGAAACGAAGGACCCGCATGGTGTGGTGGTGAACGCGTTACTCCCCGGAAAGGACAATAGCGCGTTCGTTCCCCACCATAGACACCTGCGGTCCACAGTTTTGCAAATATCTCAGCAACGTTATGGTTGTATTTCGCCTAGTACCCTGCCGCGAAATTATAGTAGGCAGAAAATAAAAAGGTATAACATTGTGATTTCAACTACAGCCGCAGCTTAACTGGGTTCTATGCCGATTTGGGCGCCCCAGATCAATCCCGCTGACGGGTGATTGCTGCGGGAAAAGATCGATAGAAATAGCTGAGAGACAAGCGAAACGAAGGACCCGCATGGTGTGGTGGTGAACGCGTTACTCCCCGGAAAGGACAATAGCGCGTTCGTTCCCCACCATAGACACCTGCGGTCCACAGTTTTGCAAATATCTCAGCAACGTTATGGTTGTATTTCGCCTAGTACCCTGCCGCGAAATTATAGTAGGCAGAAAATAAAAAGGTATAATAATGAAAGATATACGTCCAATCACCTCTACAACGTTATGAGTGGGATCGAATGCATGCCGCATCCCTCGGGGATTGATCAACGTTGAGTTCTTTATTCCTTTTATATTTGTTCTGGATTCTATACACGAAATTTTATCCATTGTACCACACAGCAATCAACATTTCGCAAGATATTCATGTTATCGGAATAGTAAAGAACTGACTCGGAAGACTTCTTATTACGTCCTAATCTCAACTACAAAACATAAGAGGGTAATATTCTTCTCACTGACGATTGCTTAGGTCAGTCATAAAACGGCCTAAATGATTACAATTCGTACAAAAATTGGTTTGAACCGTAGACTGTTTCCAATTGCAGAGTACCCTCTCAGTAAAAGACTCAAAGACAAATATGTTTCATATTTATGAACTTGCTCAACCCTAGTTTATATGCTGAAGTTTTCATGAAAATCAATTTATGGGAGGAGAAGACACGTGAAAACGATTTAAACGACGTTTCACAATAGCTTCCCCATTAACGCTTTAGTGAACTTTTAGCGAACAAAACCGGAACAGTAGCATCAGTACCAGAAAAAGTACTTAAACTATAGAATTGAACAATACTAATTTTCCGGTGTTGTGGGAAATGAAAGAAATGTTTCTCAGACCTTCTAACTCTCATTTCCTTAGCCAACTGTCCAAGCCTTTGCCACAGCAATTTTCCGTAGCCCTTTCGACGAAAAGGCGGTCGCACATACAGATCCTCCATATGAATATACTGTCCTTCCCACGTGGAATAGGCAAAGTAAAACAGAACCATTGCAGCTGGCTCATCGCCCTCTCGCAGCACGAAACCATCCACTGCGCCCTTGTCCAGGTCAGCTGCAAGTTGTGCGTCGTCGACCTGAATTACACGTTTCACCCACAAATATGAACGACTGTGAGGTTTCGCTAACTCACGATTTTATAGGCATATTTTTTAAAAAAAACTTTTTTTCCAAGCCCTTCGCTCACCGTACAAGTCCATTAAATAGGACAAAATGGGAGACCGCCGTAATCTCGTGAACGCAACGCTATGTGCTTAAGGAGCATTCTCAGAGAGATCTCATGGTGGTTAGTCGCGATGGAACGTGGTGCATCCCAAGATGGTGGATAGGGGATTAGTCGCGAAACAAAAGCGACCTTTGCTACCCTGAGGGCAGATGGATCCAGATCCCTCCATTATATATTTCTCCATATTTCTCCTACACTGATTTAACACCTTCTGTACTTACGAGGAAGTATTCAAACGAGCGTACGTGAGTCTCTCCTCGTTAATGCGCATTGTATTCAACGAGTCAATTGGGCCAAAAGCCTACAACCAGGTACCAGGAAAGTACCCCACGAATATACCCAGCACCTACATTCAGAGTTCAGCAAGCTATACGTGGCTATCAAAAACCTAAACAGAGTAAACTAAATGAACATAATACCGCTGCCGATGAAACAGCCCACGATACGGCAGCGTTGCATGGAACGAATACGTAGGAGTTGCTGAAATCTAAGGGTCATTCTAGGGCTACCCAAATCGCAAAATACTAACTAAGGTGACGGGGATCTGTACGTACAACGTACGCCCACTTGCATCTGAGTCCTCGATAGAGGACTTGATCATTTAAGCAAGAACGATAAAGTACGATGTCATCGGACTGGCCGAGAAGCGACGACGCCACGCATTCGGCTCCGTATATGACATTGGAGAAGAACATCCCTCAGAACATACGACAGTAGAGAAGTCGACGTCCTTGTCAACACGAGTTTGGTCATGAACATCGATTCATTCGAACAACTAACAACCTGAATCGGACGTTTACGACTGAAGAGATGTGGATCAGTACTGGTGTTGACAATGTCCATCATTTACGCGCCGACATCAAACTACGACGAAGAAGAAGATGAAGAGTTCTACATGGACTTCGAGAAGTTCTACAGAGAAGACCATACATTCTTCAAAATCATCATTAGAGAATTCAACACTAAGACTAAACTCAAAAGAACGCCCGAAGAACATCACCATTGGGACCCACGAAGTAAACCGGAATGAGCAGAGTGACCGGCTGTTTGAGTTTATCATGACGACCAACACCATTCATGATATTCCGCAATTCCAGAAACCCCACCTTCAACAGTGGACGTGGGAGTCTCCCAGTGGAAAGTACCATAACACAAGACGTCATAATAAATAGAAGGTTTTGCTTAACTGACGTCGCTGTTGTCCCAAAATTCTAAGTGGGATCAAACGTTCGCTCCCTCGCGCAAAATCCTATTTCACATTCAAAGGAAAAATGGTGCTGTTTTCGAAAAAAGAAACCCAAAAATCACCATAGACTGGGACATATTTATTTCAGTAGTTGATTATTGAAAGATGCCATTCTTGATAACATCGACGAGAAATACGATCGGCTCATTTAACATTCTCACGTTAGCGCTATGAAAGCTGAAAGTTCGAAAGTCACCAAGAGACGTCTGTCTCCGGAAACACGAGTTGATACGCAAGCGTGGAATCACGCGAGCTACAGACAACCGCCAACTGACGTCCGAACTTGCAAAACAATGCAGACAAGTGATAAGAGAAGACCTTGAAGAAAGAAGAGGAGCAGTCACGGTCGAAGTTACGGAGGCTGGGAAAAGCAATCGCAAAGCCTGCCACATCGTCGACTATTACAAAACCAAGATGACTGCACTCCGACGCCCAGAAGGAACAGTTACAACTGCCCACTTTTTCGACTCAGCGGTGCTTTCTGCCCTAACGTATGCATTAGAAACCTTGTCGCTGTGTAAGCAGGGTGAAAGACCACTCAACGTTATTGAACGCACAGTCGAAAGAACGATGATAGGAGTACCCAATGTCACAAAGTGAGAGAAGAGATCTGAAGCTCCGACTTGCATCAACGATCAAAAATCAAAGATGCCGTTCTGTACGCCAAACAGTCGAAGATAAGGTGGGCCGGACACGTAATCGGTATGAATGACAACCGATGGACAAGAGCCGTTAGTGACTGGATTCCTCGGGATGTCAAACGTACTGCAGCAGGACCACATAATGGCCACAGTTTTTCGCAGAACCCTAGAAGAAATATATTATATTCAATGAGTTCCTGGAACAAGCGGAGTCAACTGGGCTACTCTTGCACGCAACAGTGAAGATGAAAGGTTTTACTGGTGCTGGCTAGAGTCACTCAACGATGAACGGGACGGCATGTGATTAAGGTGATCCACAGTATCTCTCATCCATAAAAGTCATTTCCCAGGATAAAAAGGATAAAGCTCTCGGCACTGATCCATCCCTAAGTCATGCGCCATGCATTGGACTTCAATAAACCTCGTTTGGAGGTGATTGAATGCGTATCTGGCCTACACAATGACCCACAGTGGCCTATGGAAGTATCGAGTCAGTTCTGCTGTTCTCCTAGACAGGTCCGGTAACAATTTTCCGACCCCAGAGGGATGGAGGGCTTGGGGCTTGGTGTGGCGGGGGGTGAGGATCGAACCTATGTGTATTGCAGGGAAACTCTGACCACTGCGCTACACGTGCCCAATTTAGATGCTACGACATGTATTTGTGACTGGATGGAGAATGGAAAGCACTCTGTAAAGAATGTCTACTGGGAGATTTGTTGTAAGGGACTTCCTATTAGAAAGATGTGAAGTGTACGGAGTATTTATAAATCACAACAAAAGTTCGTTGTATAAACAAATTTGACTTGACCATCTGTATATGAAAAAGTGCTTATATCAGTGTAAAAAGGCGTCATTAACAACTTTTAGCGCTGTTGACCTGTGAACTTGACATCGAAGGTGTACTCTCTTGGGGTGATCAATTAATGCCCGATCCCAATACTATGACACCTTTTACCAAATCGCGGAATCGTTCGGATGCCTTACGATATTCTCTCAATATCCAGTCCACGAAAATCAGACAAAGGAAAAATATGCTGGGATCCGCAGTATTCGTGAAGACGGGATGTCCAAGTGTCCAAGAAAGTATATTCGTATCTCTATGTAAATGTGCACAGTGCTGAATCTCGAGTAAATAAACGTCTCGTTCATCTTATATAGAGCTTAATAATTAGAGCGAGATGTTGTGCACTTGTTGAGCAAGTGATGAATATCAACGGTAGTTAAAAACCAATCTGAAATGTTTTTTCCGATTTTCTCCAAAAGGTGGCCAAATGGTGTCTAAAAAGTGGGAAAGAAAAAAAATGCATGATGAAGAAGTTTGAATTTCAAGGAGGAGAACGTTTTAATTCGAGTTCCTCTTTCTTTTTACTTTTACGCCCTCAAGCATTTTTTCGAATTCCGCCAACTCTCTGATCATTTTCATCAGCAGCGGTGCATCGGCCGAGGAGGTGCGATTCACTGATACCGCCATCCCTGGAAAAGTAATACATAAGAGAGGCACTGCCCTTTATGTGATATGACATAAAGGGGTGGCGAGAAAGATGGGAAGACTACTAAGAATAATTATTATCATATTTGGCATAAAAAAGCAGAAGAATTGGAAGATCTGGCAATCGATATAGGCTTACTATTCTTATTCATTCATTGTTAAAATCATAATTAGTATGTGAAGATCCAAACACCATATCACTGAGACTCCAAACGAGAGAAGTGCTCTAGCTGGTATGAAGAACAGATTCGGCAGAAGAAATGATTCCCAGAAGGTTGGAGCAGATCGTAGGTGGAGTCGACAAATGCAACATTCAAGAAGATATGTCTTTAAGTGTACTTAATCTAGTTATTTAATGGTAGACTGTCAAAAAAGCCTTGTTTTTATCGTTCCGGTTTTCGAAAATACACTTTGCAGGAGATTTTTTTAATGCTTGTAGTAATGTTGTATCCTTTCTCAGACTTTAGAGTAGTTCCTCGGTGGTTAGCTTCGGTTTAAACCTTCAGAAGCTTTCTCCAATTACTAACTACCGATCTTTTTCCTCAAATCTTTTCATATGTCTGGGGTCAAACTTTTCGAATCATCTGACTACTGCGACTCGGGACCAGTTCGCAGGCTCGGATTACCTAAAATCTTGGCAAAATAAGCATTAGGATAAATGCTACAGAGTTAGCGGTTAAGCGGAAATTGTGCTCTAACATGATGCCAACATCACTGCAAGCGCAAAAAAAAGATCAGCCACAAAGCATATCCTTAAAAATCATGACGATAAAAACAAAACTATCTTTTTTGACAGCAGATCGTTAATTAAATAGATTAGGTAAACTTAGAGACAGTAGACCTCCTTAAAGGTCGAATTCGTCAAGTTCGTCTGCCAGTCTCTTCAAGCTTCTGGGAATCATTTCTTCACCCGAATCTGTTTTTCATACCAGCTGGATCGCTTTTAGTCAAAAACACTCAAAATAGCCATGTTGAAATCATTCAGCGATTTCAAACCAATTAACTATTAAACGGGAGCTGCCTCATAAAAATGAACGCAAGGCTTTACTCATTGCGACCTTAATTTCTGTGCAAAAATGTGATCTAGGTCTCATCAGAACCACTCACTTTCCCGTAATACTGACTCAGTGACTTTGAACTTCCGCTAAATCACGGCTATAAATCACAGAGCCAATCGAATTCCGCATTTTCCAATCTAGGTAAATTTCTTCTACATATACTGTAGGTCAAAGCAAAGAATTATCATGTGCAGTAGTCACGTTAAATTGTTCCTTAATGTGATTCTGAGATATTTGCAAAACTCCGGACCGCAGGTGTCTGCGTTAGCCACCGGAAGAGGTAATAGCGCGTCCGCTCCCACCACAAACACCTGCGGTCCTGTGTTTTGCAAATATCTCAACATCATTGTGGTTGTATCACTCATAATACGCTGCAGTGAAAAGTGGTAATGGGCAGTAAATAAAAAGTTAACATTTTTTTAAATGCTTCGACCACATAATGAAGCAAGAGAGTTAACTGTAATGAAAGGGCTCGAGGATTTTAATACGACTTCCTAAGCGTTTCCATATCACAATTTTTGCACAAAGATGAAACAGAATTACTGGTTATCAAAGATCATGGCAAACAAAACCCAACTACAAAACTGTTTCGCCGATCAAATTTCCTCAGTAGTCTGCTTAGTTTTAACATTACAAAGGCTTCAAATCGCATAAGCGCGGCCCAGCACTCGAAAAGATTTACGAAGGCTCTAGTGATCCCGGCGCTGAAACTTGAAATAGCAACAGGCATAGTAAATGCTTGCAAATACCAGCACTAAAGAAAACAAAACAGTTTTCATTTGCACATTTATATTAATCTGATACAGTTGAACACGTCATGATTTTCTGAGAGGAAAACGATGAGAAATTGAATTAACACCCGTAGCAACGGAAGGAACAAAACCAGCAAAGCTAAATTGGCAACCTGAATTAGAACAAAAGGAGTGACACAGTCTATGCCGCATAAACCAAAGACAGACCTCATAAGAGAGGAAAACAAGCAGTTACAACAACTGAAGGCTTCAACAAAAGGCTGAAGAACAAAACCAGTTGGATAAAAACACCATAAATTCCACTCCAAAATGGTCTAAGTGAATTCCAACTGAACGACAATCTTCAAACAGCTCTACAGTTAGATGATAGCTTTGCCAGCAGAAACGCCAAATTCTGAGGATGGTATGAAGATCACCTTCAGATGTCCTTGACGGTACGTAAAGATGCCTTAGGAATTTGAGCCTCAACGTCCAAGAATTGCTTCATTGTGTCGACCTAAATCAGTGGATCGATCGCAATCTACACCTCTATGATATAACTTGTTGGTCATTAGCTGGATAATGAGAAATTCAACAAATATTCATGTAAACGACCCATTGAATTCGTATTTAGTCAACTCAACACAACAATGAGCATTTAGAATATGGCGTACCTTATGCTTGAATCGTCCCAACGTGTACGTCACTCTGCTCTTGTGTATCAAGTATGAAAATATCACGAAAACGATCACAACCGGAACTAAATTTGATTGTGCTCGCTAGAAAACATAATGAAAAAGGAAAAAAGTAACCAAGCTCACTGAGCATGGCCGTTGTGATGTATCCGGCCAGTTGGTACTCGACAGAGGTGAACTTCACGAAGAAAATAATACCGATCTCAACAAGGAAGAGAAGAAGTCCTATGCAAGTCGAGAACAACCACGAAAGGTCGATGTAGAATCTGAAAAATGGTACTTCTTTCGTTTCTCTTTTCTCGGATGCTACTTACTTAGATATTCAGATACTTGGATGGCCCGTCTCCACTGGTTGTGTGGGCCCCAGCATAAGTTCCACTTTCTCGGAGTTTTATTGGTTTAGTAATTGCGGTTTTCTGGAGTCCCGAGGTCAGACTAGCCAAAGTCCGCCCAGTCGGTCACAACTACGGGCAGTCGCAGCCTATGTGGATAGGAGGGAGTTTTGCTACTATGCAACTAGTTTGATACTAGAACGGTAGTGGATCCTGGTGTCGGTTTACTCTTAGCTAGGCTTCCTGGTGGAGACGCCGGGTTCCTTCTCAACTTAGGAGACCATGCCGGGGGATGAATCTCCGCTATCCAGGACAGCCTGGCCAACGTCTGCCCCAGTTCTTGGATACTACTTTTAAAAATTTAACTTAGCCTAATTTATCAGCACTACCCTTCGCCACCAGTCCTTTACAAGAATTCTTTCCATCATCATTGGAAATTTACGTGTTCTTAACAATGTATACTGCAGAGATGTTGGAAACTTTGTGATATCAAGCAGTCCGACGTTTCATACCTACAATATTTTTAAAGAAGTAGTACTAACCCAAATTCATAGCAGAAGTGTAACGGAGATATCTATTACGTTCTCCAGACATAGAGAGTTTTGCAAGCAGAACTACTCTAATTTCCAATGTATCACTCGTTACAAACAAATAAGTGATGTGACACCAACATACTAAGGGTACGTAGAAAGCAGACCATAAAATATGAAGATATTCGAAAGCACAACCCTACGAAACGAGACTTTAATCTTAAATAGCTACAAATAAGCAAGGCTTAAGCGCTGGTGGTGACATTAGCAAAGGAAATTCTAAACCAGCCATTAAAGCAGTGGAATAATCAGTTTAAGTCTTCAAAGGCACCTTTATGAATCCAGTCGTCTAATTTCTTTCTCTGTCTAAAAATAGTCTAAATTCTGTATAACATCGTTGAATAGCTTCCCTACGTGTAAAGATCGCACAATTAAGAAAGGTTTCGAATAAAGTGTATTAAGGGTCAAGAAGTATCAAAATCAAAACACCAACTTTAACCGAATGTGTGGCGAGTCCTGCGTACAACCGGTGGCCTCCATGTAAGGCAGAATACAGGTGGACATCATGAGGGCGAGGAGATGGACGGAGACGAGCAGCGTAGTGACGACGCCCAGCAGGACCAACAACCAGCGAGGCGTGTTCTGGTCGTACTGCAGCTCCACTAAGGCAACCTGAATGAGGTGGCAACCATGAACCATGCGGAATTTGTTGCCATTGTTATTTGTCGAACAGCAATTCCCCTTCATTCATTTGTTCCCAATTTAAGCATCATTCAAACGCGATTTCATTTCAAAAGAGGTTCCCTGAAGGTTTTGATGACATTCTACTTTCATAACAGAAGCAGCAGAAATATAGTGATCATATCCCAACAAACGCCCCTCCATTATGTTAGTCTTAAATAGACAATTTATATCACCAAATGATGCGGTCACGCTTCCGTTCGTTAGTTTCCTCGTTTTGAGAGACAACTATAAAACGCTGCTTAGAGAGCAAGGTCAGGATGAAAATCGAATCAAAAACCTAAAACTACGTTATGTGTAACGAAGGAAAACCACCCGATGTTCTTGTCTTCAGAACGATTTAATCCCGCTTTAGAAAAAGAAATATAGCTTAAAATCCAATATGAAAGAGTTAGGAACGCACCATTGCAAAACCCGCGAGTAAAGCGGACGTCCTGCTGCTGGCTTTCAATTGTGCCTTACTCAGATCGTAGTTGTACTTCTCTGCCATGTCCAGCTCTCCACGATGTCTGAACTGACCACGGTTATACTGTATAACTAAGGAAGCTTTCCCTTCGATTAACCATGGTTGAACCTGCTCCCAAGAAGGACAATGTCAATTTCTTAACAACCTCTAAATACTGCACAGAATATCCCTCTAATTGCAGCATATCTGCTAACGACTTAAGAGTACTCAAACAAGGCCTTGTAACACCGGAAAAGAACGAGCGCCAATAAAAATCAGCCCATTTCACTGGCTTCTACTGTTTGGAACAAAGCAATTTGATATTACAATGCAAACTTTTTATTTGCTGCTTAATTTTTTTCCTTGGCAGAGTATTATGTGAAATACAACCAGAATGATACTGAGGCATTTACAAAGCTGAGGACTCCAGTCGAGCTTCGACCCCATGATTACCTTTTCTTGGCTGGAGTTCACGCGTTACCTACTGCACCACTGGGGCATCCCAATTGACGGGTGATTGCTGATGCCATCGTTGGGGTAAAAAACCGACTGGGAGAAAGGCAACTTGGTATCCGCCAAAAAAGCAACAAGACTCGGCTTCTTTACCAATTCTTACAAAAGTTTAAAAATGAAAAACAAAACAAAAAGTCTTTGCTGATATTACTGCGTTTCGAGTATATAAATCTTAACGTTACTCTTTCGTTTTTAGTCGCAACTTTCCAATCTTTTTTTTGAAGAAGAATCTCACTTGAAGGCTGTTGGTATGTTTCACAGCCTTTACACATTTGGAACCGCACGATTTGAGGGACTACTGACCGAAATTCCGACTCCACGTCGGCGATAGTTACTCGGCTTGGCGATCTGAGACTTGTAGCAGAACCGTTGGAAATCTTGGGCACGTTAAGGTACAACTGAGAAGCCGGCCACCGACCAGCCGTCGAATTACTGACACCTTGATAGGAAGAGATTGAATGGATATCGTCCACAGAAATGGAGCAGCGTGGGACCAAATATCTCTCCAGTAAAGCCGTACGAGACCGATCGACCGAACGGGCCATTTGAGACGAAATGGCGAACGAAAATCGAAAGGACGCCTGCATAACAGAAAATTAATGGTTAATGTTAGCGAAAAAGTAGACGAGCTGGCAGAGTGTCAATTATCCTGCTCTACTTTAGAACGGCTGCCTGTGAGACACTCAACACTTTTTAACACCCTATCAAAACAACATCATATGTATTGTGTCAAAAACAAAACAAGATATACAGAAGGATTTCTTCCATGAAGACGATGCGGCCGTGTTCAACAGCCGAGCGGTTCTGCACCGCAATGGCACGCTCCTTCACCCCAAGATACGTGCTTAACAGAATAACCGCAGAAGGTCAATAGATTGTAAATAAAGGTCGGTTAAGCTGATTATCAGTAAAAAGCAATCAACTGCTAAGTTTTCTGTTTACAACCTTATAAGTTGCATTAAAAAATAGTACATGACAATGGACAAAAAGTTAAATAACAGAAATGTTGGACTATAGGCGGAAAATATTACTAAAAAGTTGAATCTGCCAACGATTTAATGACAATATCAGGAACCCAGAATGAACGTTGTTCTCACTTTGTGATAGCAAAACAAGTGCTTTCTATAGTTAATGAATCCCTCAGAAAATGGTGAGCCTTGTTAGTAGCCCAAAATATACGAAGCACGAAAAACCAGAGTGAAAAACATTACCAATATAAAAAAGCTCTCATCGTTGACCAATTCCTGAGGGATGCGCCATGGATTCGACTTTATTTAGCATCATTTGGAAACGACTGAATGCAAATCTGGCCTTTACAATGACTCGCGGTGGCCTACCTATGTATCGAGCCAGTGCTACTATCCCGCCAAAGAAGTCTGGCACCACTTTGCCGACCACGGAGAGGTGGAAGGCTTGGTGGGCCACGGGCGCCGGGATCAATCCCGTGCGTAGTTTCCGAGACGCCTCAGATAACTGCTCCACACGCGCTCCTATTACGAGTATAAAGTTAAGTAAGTACGGTATTCACTTTACCAAATACATAAGAAAAACAGGAAGATCTGCAATAAAATTTGATATGCAGACGATCCTATGTATTTTACAGTTTCCCAAAAAGGGCAGAAAATTCAGGAAAGACAAAGGAAAAATCGACAGAAATGCACGCTGCTGGCGGCGATGCAGATGTCCGGTCCAGATTGGGAACTCGTTCGCTCGGCATTTCAACGTTAAACTGCACAATTTTAGGAATACATGGTAAAAGAGGCCTATAAATGTTTTATGACTCAAACTGATTAGGAAGCATGACAGTCTAAACTGAAAACGAACTGGAAGAATTCAAGAAGACTGGTAAAGGATTCGAATCGGGAAAAGCTGTAATAAGAAATACGCTACTGATTCAATTGCGGAAAAGTCAGAAAACTAATACTATTCTGATGGTTTTATATTGGACATAACCGATTTTAGACTAATGCTAACATATCTCATTTCATCGATGCTATAAAATAACACAAAAGGACAGACACTCAAGAATTCCTAGCGTTTTGTTGCATTGATAGGCGTACACGAGATCGTCATGAAAACTTTTTATAGCAGCTAACGTTCCGACACCTTCACCTTCATGCGGTGTTCCACTCCTCTCGACTTCATTCGTTCAACTACGAAGACTTCAAGACGATTCATGTCGAGGTTAGATGGAACAAAGATGGCTTTCAACGAAATTTAGTTCACCGAAAGAAACTTTTTTGTTGTATTTAATAATATGAAACAGCAGATGCTAAACCAACGCCCGACTCAGAGTGGTTTAGTGAACATGCAGGAAACCACGAGAAACGAACACTGCCATTGTCCGATGGAATTCTGTATATTTACGCAGACCTACGACGTGGATACCAAATAAGCGAACCCAGCATCGATCTATCAGTCGCAATTGCAAAAGGGCATGCTATCGAAGCTCTCAGTGCTTCATAGCTGAATTTCAATGGGGTCAAGCGAGCGTTAAGCGTTGCTATGTAGAATATTTTCAGGAACATTCTTCTTCCGAAAAAGTCATAAAAAAGGAACAGGAGATTTAGCACACTACAGAAAGACATCTTTAGAAACTGACTTTTATGCAACCTCAGTATGAATAACTAATTCCTTGGCAGCACCTTAATAAACCGACACGAGACTATACAAAATATTAATAAGTAGGCAACAAAAATAAATAAATAAGCACGAAACGTTGGGTAAACAAATATTTTACACTAAGCTCGTGTCAAACTCAATAATCCACGAAGGTGTAGAAAGACAGTTTAGCAAGCAGAGTTTTCCCCATAGTTGAGGCTGATTCAAACCAATAAAACAGACATCCAAGGGCTTTTCAACAACGTGAATAAATTAAATTTACGACGAACAATGCAAAATAGGGAAACATTTGAGCAAAGAATAGTTACGAACGGTGACTTAGGAGATGTAACCACCGTGGATGTGGAACTCTAGAATAAATAAACATTACAATATTAACCGAGCGCTAAATATCCAATGCTAAGTTGAGAGATGGTACCTATTTTTATCAGCGAAATATATTAGTAGATCCCAGAAAGATTGGATCATAAAATACCGAAAGTGAACAAAACGGGCATCTAACGTCGTACAATCGATCGAAGGGCTTTCGTTCACAAAGCACCGTACGTTTCACTTCTTAGACAGTGCTACAATTTGTTCAGTTGCTTAAAAAAGGATAAATCTATCGGTGTTGACCAATCACTGAGGGATGCGCCAAGCATTCGACTTCATTAAGCATCGTTGGAGGTGACTGAATGCATATCTGGCCTTTAGGATGACGCGCGGTGGCCTACCGGTCTATCAAGCCAGTGCTGCTATCTTCCCAGACAAGTCTGATAGCAATTTGCCGACGCCGGAGGGACATGTGCGTATCTCAGGGCGCCTCCGACCACGGTGCCACACGAACCCCTTCAGTTGCTTAGTTTCTTATTATTTCTTAAATGTTACACCTCCCCGCCCATCGTTTCAGAAGTGACCAAATAACTAAATGATCATCATATGTAATAGAATAAAAGGAGAAAAAAGTCGTAAATACGTAGACAAAGTGTGACGGAACTCGAAAAAATATTGCCCAATGCAACTTTTGGCAGAAAACGGAGGGGAAAAACCAGTTGTAACGATGCAGTCAAGCTAGCAGGAACGAAAGAGAGAAGCGGAGTGGACAATTCAACAGCAGTGGGAGTAAATTTGTGATCGAACTAGGAAAATGACAGGAACTGTATTGAAAAAGAAACTGAATGGATGCCAGATAGCTTGCGTACAACGAAACATCAACGAACAAATCATGGTACGTGGGAGCGGAAAGGATACATGCTGAGATTTAACATTATTAACTTGTCATGATGAACCATGGATAGGCAGGAAATCAAAAAATAATCATTAACTGAGCTTAAACGGATAACCTCAAACATTAGACATGTGTTCAGTGCCTATGTAATAACCCAGGCATGTAACCGTAATCTTCTTCATTTTTACATCTATGGTTACAAACAAACCAGAGGTCCGGCGGTGGGCACGGTATTAATTTAGTCTTAGTTGAACTTAAAGATCGAAATGGTAGACAGAAATCCTTCTCAGTTTGGAAGACCTTATGAAGGACGAACCTCTCGCTGTGAATCGCAGTTCGACGTCCAGAAGTTATTCCTCAACCACGACAAAGCAGCAAACTATTGTGGGATAGCAATGCTCTACCCTGATTAGCAGAGAAATAGCATTCCAATCATTCATGGTCCATGAAGAGTTCCGTTACTGATTCAAACCAATACTCAATGACGCAGTATCGATTATTTCAAAGCCGAGACCGAACGGAAGAACACCTGTGTTCCATGTGTTCTATTATACATTTCATTGTGCCTCACACCAAAGGAAAGTGAAAAAAATCACACCACACTGAAAGTGCCGCTGACGTTGAATCATGAACTGAATTCTACCTATGCAAACAATGAGACCTCCATAATGCTTTGTGCCGTAATAATTCCCTGGATGAGTCACCCACAATCGTTTGCATCCGAACAATGCACGTCTATGGTCCATAGCGAATCCCTTAGACGAAAAACAGTCACTATTTTTAAAAATCAACATAAAGAACACCACCTATACGAACGATTATGCATACGGAAGAACTGCCACTTCTGGTTTGTAAGCAAGATTTTTAAACAATACGATACTCACGTAGATACGTAGCGGAAAGCGGTCTGAATGAGAGCAGGAACATCAATAGTGACATTGAAATAACGTAGAGTGCATAAGAGACTTGTAAAATATAAAGAAAGAATCACAGCTACGGAGCTGTGTTACAGTGAGTCTATTCGATTCCACCGCTCCCAGGAAGGAAGTGAGTGCAATTAGGAATTCAAGAAGCTGATAAGAGAATCCCGTCCTACGCGTTCTTATACAGAACCAGTCAACTTCTGACTACCGCAAAACAACAAAGTACCGGTTCCGAAGAGGGATTTCACTATAAGTAAGGAAACAGCGCATCAATGAAATTCGTGACTCTCCCTGTCGAATACGTTTGACTAAGTAAGGTCCCAAAACGATTTCCATTAACTGCTCAAACGACTATTATCTTTGAACTGGTCGAACACTCGCTTCTGCAACAACACAACACAAAGAGAAAGTCGTCAACCCATCCAAAGAAAAACATGAGCTACTATAAGCCGAAAATTGCAGGAAAATCGCTCGGGACAACTGAGTTGCCGAAAAGTTTCTCAGAAATCAATGCTTGTTCCTTCTAACGGAGATGAATAAGTTAAAATAATGATTCAATAAAAATGCTGAAAAAGAAACTGTCATAGGTTTTTGACGTTCAAATTGTACCAAGTGTAGATTAAAATCCGATGAGATTACACTAGTGTAGATCCATATCTGAGTGGATCAGCATCAACAAGTGTAAAAAATTATTTAAAAAATGGACATACTCACTCTCTAGCAAAATTTTGTAAGAGTTGCGGCAATGAATGCTGTGTTGGAGCCATCGGAGGCGTCTGCGACAAGGAGAACTGCACCCTAAACGAGTCCAGCGACATTGAAGAATGATGACAACTCACTTCTGAGATGGCTAATAAATGTTGGAGAAAAGGACTGCTAATCTAACAAAACACTAAGCAATCACAACGTTGCTGAGATATTTGCAAAACTCTGGACCGCAGGTGTCTATGGTGGGGAACGAACGCGCTATTGTCCTTTCCGGGGAGTAACGCGTTCACCACCACACCATGCGGGTCCTTTGTTTCGCACGTCTCTCAGCTATTTCTATCGATCTTTTTGCCGGTCCAGAGTTTTGCAAATATCTCAGCAACGTTGTGGTTGTATTCCGCTTAGTAACCTGCCATGAAAATTATAGAAGGCAGAAAACAAAACGTTAAAACACTAAGCAATCTTCACAATCTTATTTAATAAAACACAAAGCAATCTTATTTAATAAAACATTTGTGACGAATCCCCATCAAAACCATTGTCCACATTTTCTGAAGGTCTGCTCAACAATCCACTAAGCGACTGGTATTCTATTGTGAACATTACGCTGTGTGAAAATTAAAAACGAACAAAAAACACAATTTTGGCCTCCCTAATATATATCCATGCTAAAAAAAGCTAAACAATAAACGAAATACAACCACAATATTGCTGAGATATTTGCAAAACTCCGGACCGCAGGTGTCTGCGGTGGGGAACGAACGCGCTAATGTCCTTCCTGGGTAGTAACGCGTTCACCACCACACCATGCGGGTCCTTCGCTTCGGCTGTTTCTCAGCTAGTTCTAACGAACTGTGCCATCCCGTCAGCAACGGTGGTGAACGCGTTACTCTCCAGAAAGGACAATAGCGCGTTCGTTCCCCACCGCAGACACCTGCGGTCCGGGGTTTTGGAGCAAAGGTTGTATTTCGCTTAATGCCCTGCCATAAAAATAATAGAAGGCAGAAAATAAAAAGTAAACATTCTAAACAATAAGATTGTGATCTTGTCAACAACTTTGAAGGAGCTTTGGTCCTTAACAACAAAAGAGCTACTGCAACAAACTAAGCAATGAAGCTCTCTAGCTTACTTCTTTCCTTAAACAAACCGTGCCCCGGAAGTCTACGTGGCTGATGTGGTTTGCAGTAGCCTAACGTTAGAGCAAAACTTGTTAAAGTTCCGATGCTAACAGTAAATTCGAGATCCGACTCACACGGAACCAAAGTTCAGAGACGGTTATCAAACCAATATGATATGGGTGAACTTAGACACTATCGCAGTTTTCAGCAAGAATCTCACGAAAACAGCGAAGGTTGCGCGATCAGATAAAGTCAGGTTTGACCCAGAAAGATACCCATCATTTCCGCCGGTAGCAACGAAAAAAGCGAGAGTGGTATATGGGCAGTTTTATTGAAAACGAAGCAAATAATAAAATAATCACTTCAAACAGCAAAAAATAGCTTTCTCTAACTGATTATTGACACTGAAGAGAAAAACACTAGACACATGATTATCCACATTCTTTTTGAGCAAACATGAGGTGTTAGTTTATTCCTTGTAACGATAAAGGTAGCAGGCTAAATAAAAAAATAAAATAAAATAGAAATAATACAGTGTAAAATGGAGAAAACGAAACAAAACAAAAATACAACTAAGATAATGCTGAGATATTTGCAAAACTCCGAACCGCAGGTGTCTGCGGTGAGGAACGAACGCGCTATTGTCCCTTCCGGGGAGGAACATGTTTACCACCACACCATGCGAGTCCTTCGTTTCGCCTGTCTCTCAGCTAGTTCTATCGATCAGCGCCATCATGATACCCTACCGTTAAAAATTATACTAGGCAGTAAATGAAAAAAGGTTGAAATAAAGATAATGAAGTAAAAATATAACTAAATGGCAAACAAAATGAAGACAAAGCACCTCACTAGGGACGCACAGGAAAGAAAAGCATAGCGGAGACAATTTTGATATGAAAGTCACTATCCTAAGCGTAAACTTTTTGAGGGCTTTTGGATAAATGCAAAGAACCCCACAATGAATAGTAGGAAGTAATGCTCAGAGATAACATGCGATCTGGCCCCGTATCTTCACGTCGAATGTTGTGGAGTGGTGCTTTCATCAACCATATGCAACTCCGATCAGGTGTTCTTCAAGGTACGTAAAAAACGGGGGGTTTTCCAGAAGCTGTCGATCATATGATTACCCTATAGATTTTCAACTTTCTGCTTGTGTTATTGAAGCACTTGGCGTAATAAATTGCACACCAATATACCGTTTCAGGCTCTGAAGAAGATGATACTGTCGAAACGTCAGCTTTAATGGAATCATGAATAAAGTAATATCTCGTGTGTGCTCATTTGATCAATGTCAAGGTTAATAGAAAGTCGTTCGTGGGAATTACTAGATACATAGTAGTCGAATGGCCTGTCTTTGGATGAAGAATCATATGGCGCAAACAAAGCTTCCATTTTACTGATATGTTGTTGGTAAAATAAAGTTTTTCTTCAGAACTCCTATAAACTCAGGACTTCCAAACAGAAATGTCGCAGTCGTTGTTTGGTTGAACCTGCTGTGAGGTGAACCCTTGCTTCGCATAACACTTTCTCAACTAGGGAAACACTTCTGTCATGACAAGACACTAAACAATTATGGTGCGAGAAAAGTAAGCACAAATCACGCCATGCCAACAAGTTAAGACAATGAAAAGAGGCAAAAATGGAACGACGACGTATGGCTTAAACACGACCGAATTCCCTAGGTCGTCAACGATGAACAGATTGTGGACAAAAATGGAAGGAAATCTTATCCAGTGAGATGTTTCCTGAAAAAATAACTCTCTCTATGGAATAGATGAATCTAACACGCCCTTAAAGAAACAGCAAAATATAAAACACGCGACTTCAAGGAGTGATAGTTTCGCAGAGTACAGAATGTTCCTTAAGTTTAGTTCAACTGAATACCAAGAACCTCCCAACAACAAGAACCTGCCTCATCGTGGCTGGGAGGTGTTCCTGGGTGTAGCACTGCGATGTACAGCGGACGATTCATCCCCTGGCATGGTCTCCGAAGCTGGCTGAGAAGGAGTCCGGCGTTTCCATCAGGAAGCCTAGCTAAGAGTAAACCAATAACAGGATTCACCACCGTCCCAGTATCAAAGTCGCATGGTGGTAAATCTCCCTCTGATCCACAAGGGCTGCGACTGCTTGTAGTGATGAAGACATGGGAGAAACTACTCCGAAAAATGGAAATTATGCTGGAACTCGCACAATCATTGAGGACGGGTCATTAAAGTATCAAATTCAAGTAAGAATATCGAATATTGGGGTAGAACAGTCGAACACTAGACAACTGAGTCAAAATATTAAGTCACGTGAGTTCTACTCGCCTATGTGTTCGTCTAAACAACTGTTGCTTTCCTGTATCCAGAACCAAAACATCATAAAACCACATAACAGATCTAAAGTTAGCACGGACAAAAATTAATCACATTGCCAGTGGTATTAGCTCAGGACGTTTTAATTGGAAATGTTTGTTTTAGTTAAGTCCAGCTGGTCAACATACATATCGCAATGTTAGGAATCAATGAATAGAACCAGCAGAAATCACAAAATCTATCAAGGATAGGAGAAATAGAACAAGGTTACGAATTAAGACGGCTCGTTTTAAATGTTTCATGATTTCACTGCCACTCGACTAATACCAGTATCTACTCATCTCGGTGATTAAAACCACAGAACAAGGAGATCCTCACAAAAGATTCATTTTTAAAATGTGCTTGCAATCCATTTGCATATGATTCGGCCTACATAATCTAAGATATCGTTTACGGAAATTTACCCCACCTACCATATTCAACAGCCTTCTAGCAAATCGACTATTTATGCACTTCGAGAAGTACTTGTTGAGAAGAGTCAACAAACAACCAACCTGTTTGGAAAAAGCTCCCACCGATTCTTAGCCAGCAAAAGAGTGGAAAACTGGTAGCACGGGCAGGCGATTTTGAAATCTTTGAGAAAACCACTCTTCACCAGCAATCAGAGACTTTGATGAGGAAACCAAAATGCATAGGTTGAACTGGTGGCGGGTCCATCAGATGTCCACGTGTTATTCTGTTCCGACCGAGTAACCTTCACCGACGAAAAAGCACGAGAAATTTCAGAAAGGAAAACCGTTGGGACATATTCACCCACCCTGAACTTAAGTGGAGATATGTACATGTAGAAGAAATTGTAGATCTGATGGATAGCTTTCTCCACCACGCTTCTTGATGACGGTGACGTAGCTGGTAAAATCTCAATGGAGGTTGCAGATGTTCTTTCAGACCTCTACC
This sequence comes from Angiostrongylus costaricensis, assembly GCA_900624975.1. NCBI lineage: Eukaryota > Metazoa > Nematoda > Chromadorea > Rhabditida > Metastrongylidae > Angiostrongylus > Angiostrongylus costaricensis. Next base: position 74,538 of record UYYA01004180.1, on the reverse strand, counting down.
TTATTAGCCAACACTACTGCTTCTCTTCCCTGAGGCCCACTTTTATTACTACTCAGCACGGTAGTGGAAATTCCACCTAAATTGGTGGCTGCCCGCAGCTTGTGCGACTTCATACTAACGCATGAGCCGCAGGGTTTCTGAAGACGGGCAGGTCTTGGCAAAAACCATCACGTTTTTTAGCACTATCATGTTCGAGAGAAAGATCTGTCACTAAAGAAACGAAGGTCTGATCTTGTGTAAAACTTTAAAAAAACAGCGACAATGATTAGATAATGCCTTCGGATAATGACATCATGTTCAACTACGTAATATACCCTTCAAAGGAATTGCCACATCCGTCATTGATAGAAACTCCGGTATTCTAGCTTAACACAATGGAATTGTCCATCGTAATAAACTCGAACAGCCGCCCACTCCATTCATTCTATTCCAATTCGCGTATCCCCCTGTAACCGCAGACGATCTCTTCGATCAAAGTTTTCGCGATCCGAAAGCGAATGCATGTCGTCCATTTATTCCTCAGTCCAGAAGCAATGCAGAACAAGTTCAAGATTTTCCTTAATTCACTTTACATGATCTATGCGTCAGTGATGTGCCAACAGTCTCATAAAACTGGGCAATCCTTTCTTGCGTGAATAAGATGTGAAGAAATTGTCTTGTAGTGTCAAACGAACAATGTTAAGGGATGTTTTCACAATGGCAGGTACTAGAAATCTTACCAAAATGAATTAGCACTAGAGCATGACAATGCAGTAATGTAGGATTTTCTATGGGCTATCGACCGCTTTTTCGTTGATAAATATGACCCTTATGAAATAACTTCAGATTTCCATGACCGACTTTCTATTAACCTTGGCATTGATCAAATAGTTCTCGACATTATAACTCGATAACTTCAGATTAATAACCATGTGAAAGGTTGACTGATGCTTTACAGCCTTCTTTGTGATAAAGGTGAAGGAAATAAGCTGCTTATCACCAACTAATGTCTTACGAACCATATTTGTCCCTAGAATTAGAATATGGTAACTCTATACATCTACTGAAAAGACAATATCAAACGATCGGATTAACAAGAATTAGGTGTAAGTAGTGGCGGACGACCTCGCATGGCAGTAACAACATCGTAAGAGAAAATGCCAATTACACTAATCTCAATGAGACGTGGTTGTCCAGTATCGATATCAAATTGAACATTTTGTGTACAAAAAGGCCGCCCAACCTTTAAATATTTCAAGGACTCAACGAACATGCTCAGAAACTTCTGGATCTTAACCTTTAGTGATCGTTCTCGAAACGGCTTTGTAGCTTCAAATGCTTCATAGCTTAGAACTGAGAGCTTCATTGTAGAAATATCCCGAAAGAAATGTTAAAGTTGTTTTTGGTTAAAAATGTTATCGAATAAGAATTTCTTCTAACAGATAGCCTATAGCTACAGAGCTTGGAAAGCCTTGCATTGCTTAAGAAAATGGTAACCAGTGATCTCATCCAAGACTTCTTCAGTCCACTTTTGTTGTAGCGAATGTTTAGCTAAGCTGTGAATTTACATCCACAATTTCCCAGGAATAAACAGATATTCGTACGATTTCGAAAAAACTAGCCCACCGTGAGGCATCTGTGAGTGACGCCAGTGACGTGCCGTTGAAAGGAGCGTTCGGTGGAAGCGGAGTTCCTAAAACACCAAGAATGGCCATGAAATAAACGTAATTGAAAAAAAAGGATTGTAAGAAATCTCTGATCAATCATGAAATTCGTCTAACATCTTTAATATGTCATCAAATATGAATATGAAAGCAACACCCCTACTACTCCAGTCTGAGCCCAGGCCTCTACAACCGCTATGTTTAGAAATCTAACTTATTATTTACTGCCTACTCTTTTTAACAGCAGAGTATAATGCGAAATATAACTTCAATGATGCTGAGATATTTGCAAAACTCCGGACCGCAGGTGTCTGCGGTAGGAAACGAACGCGCTATTGTCCTTTCAGGGGAGTAACGCGTTCACCACCACATCATGCTGGTCCTTCGTTTCCTGAGTGCAACATCACCTGCTGACTGGTGATTGCTGATGACAGAGATCGATAGAACTAGCTGAAAAACTACGTTTAGAGGTCGTTTTCTAAAGAATTCACCTCCTTGACACGTTCGTGACGACGTCTAATTCTACGTCCTTCACGCGATGAGTAATATGTGACTCATGCCGGTAAAAGTTCGTTCAGCCCCATGCTTCCTAAATCTTTCGAAGTTCTACGTGTGACGAACAAAAACCTCGTCCACCATCTAACCATACTGATGCTAATCTTTGATAAGGTTTTGTAAGATACTTGGATGGTCCGTCCTCACTGATTGTGCGGGCCTCAACATAATCTCCATTTTTCTCGGAGATTTACTGGCTTAGCCATTGTCGTTCCCTGGAATCTCGGGGTCATCCTCGCCGAAGTCTGACCCAGGGCGTCCTCACCACAGGCTGTCGCGGCCCTTGTGGAACAGAGGGAGATTTGCTACCATGCGACTAATTTAATACCAGGACGGTAGAAGATCCTGTATTGGTTTCCTATCAGCTAGGCTTCCTGATGGAAACGCCGGACTCCGTCTCAGCTTGGGAGACCCTGCCGTAGTGACGAATCCCCTCGCTGTATATCGCAGTCCGACACCCAGGAACACCTCCCAGCAACGATGAGGCGGTAAACCGTTGGGAGGTATACATACATACATACACACCAACATAAATATATACATATATATATATATATATATGTAGTGCCAAACAAGTTCTACAAAACAGTAGAACTATCGACCCAAAATAGAGTTCACATCCAGAAAGCAAGCCAATCTCCTCCACAGAAACTACGCCGTTGAGTAGAGTAATGCTAAGAAGAGAAATGTAGATAAAGCACAGTTTGCTGGCAAGTATTTCAAAATCCTTTACAAATATATGGAAATAAAAGAAGTGGGTAATTTTGCTACCACGAGGTGGAAGGTATCACTCGACAGCAACATGGGTAATACAATAGATTTTTACATGCAAGTTCCACGAATTCCGGTGGTAAACGGTTGAATAACGTAGCAAATAGCCATCAAGAAGTGTCTGGTAACAATTGTGTGGAACCGAACCTACTGCGAAGAATAAGCGATTATCAACGCACTTTACAGCAAACACGGAGAATCTCCATGGAAACATTTAATGCTCACATTTAAAATTTAATATATGTAGATGTAGAAACTGGAATTCACCGAATTTCAAGCTTGAGGCTTTTGTCCGTGCTTAATTTTATGTTGATATTCTTTCCAGACTCCAACCGCCTACCGTCTCATCGTGCCTGCTAAGATCATTTGCATCGCAATGCTACCGATTCATGTCCAAAACGCTCATTCAAACTGAGAATTTCTGTATGTCCATTATACACAAACCTAGGTAGAACTAAACCAACACAGCAAAAGTCAAGAGGAAGAAGAACCAAGAAAAAATGAAAACCCTCATAGAAAGTAGGCAACTTTCGAGCCAATGAAGCTAACTAGGCAGCGATGGCACACGACTGGATAAAAGGAGACTTTACTGGTGCGTACGCAAATCATTCTGTGAACGAGTGGATTACGAGTAGTAAAACTCACTGCCAACATTTTTCAAACCGACCATCACTTATCCTCGCCATTAATAATCAAGACCTTGGATTATGAAGCTAACACGAGGTTAATTAAAAGATTTACTTTTTGGCTAAAGCTTTAACGTCTTCCTCTTACAACCGATGATCCGGGTTCGATGGTTCATAGTCGTTCGCCTTCTCGATGTGGTATCTTTATCGTCGAATCGAGTCGAATCTTCTTTAGTGGGAGCACCTGCCGGATGAGGGTGCTTCACTCAAGCACTGCTCCAGTGAAGAAGAGTTGACTAGATACGAAGACGTAGACACAACAACGAGAAGAGCACAAGAAGATGAACGACTGTGGACCATCGACTCGGATCATCGGCCCTGAGAAATAGGAAGAGATCAAACGTTAGCCGAATAGATCTTTTTATTAACCTCATGTTAACTTAATAATTCAAGAAGGAGTTGAGTGGTAATACTTTTACAGAATAAAGTGCTTTGGGCTTTTAAGTGATTGCTCACCCCCGCTACCCTTCTGACGTTTTTTATGAACTAAAAACCTGTTGTTAAAGAATTTTTGAGTAAAATACACGTTGCAAAAGTGCTAAAGACCCCTTTGTACGGTCATTTTATTCATTCCCAGCTTACACGAGGGTTAAAAAACACGCAGGAATCACAGAAATGTGGCGAATGAGTAGGTGAACGTCTTTCGTTGGAGAAAAATCGATACGAACAGGCTGACTGACCTTGTCATCGTAAATGTCGTAGTAATTCTATGGAGCCAAGAAGCTTTTGGGTCAGTCCAGAACTCATGGATTCGGGCCGAAAGAGAAAAGGAAACGAAAAGTTGTACAAGAAGATAATGAGGATGGAAAAGGATGTCCCATTATAATTAAACGTTCGAAATGTTACAAAAAATTCAAAATCACCAAGAAGACTTAAGACTTCCTTTCTCTCGCAGAGAATCAATTCCTCATTGTATTTTGAATTTCTCCCAAAACAAGCATACAATCACTTTTTCCTTTTAAAAAATTGTCCAGATATTGGCAAACTTCTTCTAAGCGTCCATCAAGGGCCACGAGATAAACGCGCAAAAACTGGAAGATAAATGAAAAATTGGTGCACTTCGATAAGGAAATCAATCCATTTATAGAATAGAAAGAAAAATTTCGAGAAAAAAAACAAAAAAATTAAAGTAAGAAGGAACCAAAGGTGAGGAATTTCGACAGAACAAACGGTCAACAACTTCATTCTGGCAAAAGCATGTAAATGACCACGTATTACCAGTGATGAAAGCTTACCAAGGAGTAAATTCTGCTCATCTTTGTCATCAAACGAAAAGATGGTGTGCTGGAAACCTTCCATGCTAGCTTGGGCGGGTCGCGCAAGGAAGCTCGCCCGCACCGCATCAACGACCACCTCCTCCCACTCAGCGGATCGAGGGCGAATCTGATCGGCAGCGAGGTTACAGTGGTGAGATTATCTTGAAGCAGAGTCCTGTATGAGGGTAGATGATCTCAGGAAGATCAAATTAGAAGGAGATGACCACAAATGACCACAAGGAGTTCCGCTTGCTTATCACTTATTGGCGTAGAGTAGTGCTTGATGAGAACAGATTGATGGAGCAAAAACAAATCGAGTTACACGGAAAAGTGACAAATATGTGCATTTACGTAAGAAGCAGATCTCTACTAAGAAAAAATAATCCGTACAACCTTTTTGGAAAAGTAGAGCCAAAATAGTTTATAACTGATAGCAAGTTCTCTTATTTCTTGTTTACATTTCAGTTTTCAGAAACTAATATAGAGCATGGGGGTGCGTGTGGCGTAGTGGTTGGAGGGAGCCTGCAACACACACGTGGAATCGATCCCCACGCCCATGGCCCACCAAACCTTCCACCCTTTCGAGCCGGCAAACTGATACCAGACTTGTCTTGGAGGATAGCAGCACTGCCTCGATACATCGGCAAGCCACCACGCGTCATTGTAAGGTCAGATATGCATTTAATCACCTCCAAACGATATTTAATGAAGTCGAATGCATGGTACATCCCTCAAGGATTGACCAACGCCGAGAGCTTTATCCTTTTTTAATCCCTTTAGCATATAGCGCACATTGATGAGCATCCAACTAACTGAATCGTTACCAAAGTAACCATAGGGCTAGTACTCTGCCGCATTGGTTGAACTTTCGCAACTGTGACACAGCAATCTTTTACATGACTAAGCTATTTTATTCGAACGGTGCATCCTTTACCGAATTCGATTCGATGCAACAACGACCACCTTGGGACCACCAAATCGTATCAACGCGGCTCTAAAGGCGAAGGCGTCGAAACGTTAGCCGAACCGAAATTTTATACCGACCTCGTGCCAGCTCAATCATGCAGAAATTCATTGACTAGTCCTAGAGGTTGTCGAACCCATAAACCCTATATCAGTGCTTCGAGTTCTAAATATGGAAATGACAACCACCAATCTCGTCTATTTTTCAATGTAGGGGCTTCGCTATTTCAAAATTGATTCGTCAGACCTATTTTCTCAGCCAACTGGTTTTTCTTCTACACTGCGCCGAACAGATGTTCTGAAGAATTCTGAAGACCTCCTAAGATGTTTTGGTTTATTGCTGTTATTATTTATTGTTATGATTTCTTCGACCATACACAAGGTTACCACCAATCTTCTTGTGGATAACTTCCTTGCGCCTTCATCTTCTTCAAGGCCACGGTGATTCAAGCCGTGTTCAGGCAAGTGTTTCTTGCTATGTGGATCCTCATAATCGCGTCGAGCGGAATCGAGTTAAATAGTACGGAAGAAGTTCGATCGACCAGCACTGCCCTTTTACATAGAACTGCCCCTTCTCTTGGAATCAAGTGAACCCAGGATTTCACCCTGAAATTCCGTGGGATACAGGACGGTCGGTGGGCGACTCCTATCTAAAATTATTTCTTTTCATGATGGCAATCCATCCTGTAGGAGTTGGATCAATATCGGTTGATACATGACGTAGTAATATTTTCAATCGCCAATTTTGTTTACTATGGGGATGGATAATGTGTTTTGGTTTATTGACAGGCATACATGAGATTCTTGAAAATCGAACCAAAAGCTAATGGTTCCCAGGATCGACTTTCTATTAACCTCGGCATTGGAATATGAATGCGTCGTTTTCTTGTTCAACAATCGCGTTGTTATACAGCATACATTTACTTCTATAGGAAAACACAATACAATACGACAGTAGCTGAGGTTTCGGCACTTTCGCTTTCTTCAGAGCCCAAAACCTAACGTTTCTTCATCTTCAAAGCCGCGGTTTTTCAGTGGAGTGTCTATGACAGTTATATGCTGGGACGCAGGCCTTCGTTGTGGCATGGCATTGAATCGGTTAGAGTGTGACACATGGATCATAGTGTGTTAGTTGGCAGCTTTCCCGAGAGACAGGATATGATATCTGCTGCCTTTGTTTTTATTTTGCTAACGTCAGAACATTTTGACAGAGCACGTAAGGTATACAAACGCTGTGAGCTTCACAGGGTGACCCATCCGTAGGTAGTCGCTATTGTTCGCACTAGGTATTTTTCATGAAGCATGTTTTTTTTCAATTATAACAGCGAGCAAACTTCCTCTGCTTTTTTCTTTTCTATGGACACTGTTTCTATTCACTGACAGCAGTCGGTAATATCGCAATGTAGTCATCAAAAATAAGGCTAGAAAAAAGGAAGGAAAATCTGACGCATTCATAATCTTAAGCAGCAATGTTTTAGTTACTACGACATGATGATAAACAGCTCTACATAGTTATCGCTGCTTTAACAACCTCTGCCTTGCAGTGTGGTCTGCGCTAGCTGTAAAGTATTTCGTTGACTAAACCAAATAAGACTACATTGGCTTCGTACTCCGTGAACGGCCGAGATGCCTATCGTTATGGTACAGAAAATTGCAAGAAATTTTTCCCCATCTCTGGATACACCATGCATTCGACCTCATCAAGAATTGCAGAGGTGATTGCATACATATCTAGGCTGTACAATGAGTAGCTGTGGCTTTCCGATGTATAAAGTGAGTGCTTCTATCCATTGATCTGGTTCTAATATTCCCATCCCAGCATTCCAGAGGAATGGGAAGCTTGGTGAGTTCGGAGCACAGAATTGAACTATCGTGTGTATTGGAAGGGCACCTTTAATCATTGTGCTAGACGTAACCGAGGTAGATAATAAGCCTAAAAATCATCATCTCCTAAACCATAAGTCATAAATTGGAAAATAAGCAAAGATTTTGACTTGAATACAAACGATTCCGCCAGTATTTGACGGCCACATCAAATGCCTAATATGTTAAAAAAAAATAAACGAATAACCCATTCACGCTGAGCGCCCCATTTTTCCCCGCTAGCAATGAGCACTGAAGGCCATGCAACCCGACCACACCGCCACTCCAAAAATTAACGCGTCCACTTTCTTTTGCGTTTTTTCTATACAATTCGGTTATTCCTTCTACTTTCCGTGGCTTTTTAAGCTCTACGTATCTTCTATAATCTCCTACGTATCGTTCCATATTTTCTGAAGATATTCGACGCTTGTTTATGATGAAAAAACTATCTAAACACGTATATAATGCTGAGACATTTGCAAAACTCCGGACCGCAGGTGTATGCGGTGGGGAACGAGCGCGCTATTGTCCCGGATGGTGTGGTGGTGAAGTGCGCTACTCCCCGGTAAGGACAATAGCGCGTTCGTTCTCCACCGCATACACCTGCGGTCCGGAGTTTTGCAAATATCTCAGCATTATATACGAGTTATATTTCGCAACATACCCTGCCATTAAAAAGAAAAAGGTGGTAAATAAAAGGGTTAAGATTATCTAAACACGATGCCATCGGCTTTTGGTAACGGTTCGCATGATATTTCTAGCCTGTTTCGATTTTAATGTTTTTATAACTGCAGTTTCCACACGATCGCTGCGATCGACAACAACAATTGAAGAGAAATGAACAATCAGTGACCGGATAAATTTGATTCGTACACGCTTGAATAATAATGGCAGAAGACCTATTCAATTCCATTTCAATGGAATCTTCATCAGCATCATCAGTGAATGGAAAGAAGCTGAAAGTGCTAAAAAATCTCTGATGTCCTTGTCAAAAAAGCTGGACGAAGTAAATCGGAGAGCCAGGATAACGACTATAAGCACAAGAAAGGAAATCAATCAGAGGATGACAACAAGAAGAAGCCACATTTGGACGCAAAAGTATGCAAATGGTGGTCCACTCTCCACATTAAATGGTCCGTACATTTTCGTTTCTTCTTGACTTCAGGACACCTATTTCTATCCATAGTGAAGGTGTACATGACTGTTCTTCCACTTGGTCACCTAAGCGTGTTCGGTGAACGAATGACGGATCTGATGCGACAAGGCGCAGAGCATTCGGATGAATGACTTTATGGCGTAAATGAACCAGAGATATTTTCAAGATAACAGTGTTCCTGCAGCGTCGACTAGAAATGTGCTTGGAAAGAGCGGGCCAATGTCATAACTGGAATGGAGACGTTGTGTTGACCAGTACAAGAAATTGATAAAATACCACGACTTCAGATCTGCTGCAAAGCATCTACATGCTGAGCAAAGTGGCAGTAGGTGTGACTAATGTAAGAAACGTTTCTGCTTTATTTTGAAGTTATATTTTCTTAACGCTTAGTTATATTTCACAATGTATACACTGTAGTTAAAAAGAGTAGGCAGTAAATAATAAGTTATCCCGCTCAATCCCGCTGACGGGTGATCGCTGATGGCAAAAATCGATAGAACTAGTTGAGAGGCAGGCGAAACGAAGGACCCGCGTGGTGTGGTGGTGAACGCGCTACTCCCCGGAAAGAACAATAGCGCGTTCGTTCCCCGCCGCAATACACCTGCGTTCCGGAGTTTTGCAAATATCTCAGCATCATTTAAGTTATATTTCTGCTTAGATTATATCTATAATGATCATTGGAAGGTCAATTCAATATAACCTATAGATTAAGCATAAATTAAACGCTAATTCCACGTGATTAATGTCTACTGTAAAGCTGTGCAGTGTAGAAAAAACAAAATGTTTTGGGTACGATGTTGTTTACAATATCGGTGAGGGATTGTTATAATAAACGCTGAGGATTCCTAACATTTTGAAAGAAACAGTGCTAAACGCACATGTTGTGTTGAATCTGAAATGTTGAATCTGCTGACTCCGAAAGGATGGAAGGCCTGGTGAGCTTGCGGTACAGGGATCGATCCCATGTGTATTGCAGGAGGGTGCCTCCGACCACTGCGCTACACGGACCTCTTATTAGTGATAGCGACCAAAAAAGAGCGACAGATTGGATGTATGAATGAAATGAAGATACTTCAAACTGAAGGATATCTTGTAGTTGAACTTCAAAAAATCTCCATTTCGCAACTGTACACTAATTCCCTTTCGCAGTTCGACAGTACTTTCCCCCGCAATAAAAAGTACTGGAGCGAGAGAGACTTGGAAGTAAAAACGAACGAAAAAACCAAGGAAAAAATGTGCGAGGAAAACTGCGCAGAAAGAGAAGCAAGAGCTTGTCAGTACCGAAAAAGAATACCGGACCGGAATTGTAAGTGGGGAAAACTATGAAAAAGAAACAAGAAAGAGATCAAAAAGGGAAAGAGAAAAGAAAAAGAAAACGAAAAAGAGAAACAAAAAAGAAGAAAAGAAAGAAAAAGAAAGAAGAAAAAAAGAAACACCACTGATGCACCGTTTGCCACGTGACACTCGCATTCACAAAGAAAAGCGGGCGCGCTTACAGACGGCGCCGGCGGCAATGGCCGCGCTCGCATCGATCCCATGAATATCGATTGGCTCGGCTTGGGCAGCAGCGTTGGCGATCTCTGGATATCGATTGAATTGGCCTGAATAACGGCGCTGGCAGTCCCATGGATATCGACTAGATTGGCTTGAGTAGCAGCGGTGGCGATTCCATGGATACTGATTGAATTGGACTGATTTGACGACAATTGGTTCGATATGCATTTTTGTGCTGGCAGTTTTCACTACATGACCAGACTCCTTGCACTAGTCTGCTAATCAAAGCTTAAGCTGTGGCTAGTAATGACCTTTGTTGACCTTATGACCACAAAAAATGACCCTGTCTAGGTGAGAAATAACCGGATTTGTAAGACACTGCGTAGTATTGAGCACTTGAGTATACCCCGCAGTCGCATAGAATGACTTGTTGAGATGAAAGGCATTACCGCTACAAAGGTTTCTTGATTAGTAACTGATGAAATGAAACTGAAAAGTTGGATTCCACCAAATACAGGCAATTATTCATCATGATCACACAGTTTTTTGCAAAAAAAATGTTGGTTAGCAATTTCGACAGGACTTGCAGTACTGATCTGCAGAAGCGTAAAGGTCTTAGCTAACACATTACGCTTGACGCTCCAGTTTGACACGCAGTCGCGTAGGACGACGTCTGATTTCGTGGCGGCTACGGACTTGCTAGTTTATCGACAGTAAATAGTAATTTCTTGATATCTGAAGAACCTGACTGATTGAAAGCATCACAGAGTTATATAGGAGCTTTTATTGTACTCCTCTATAGGTATGACTGGCATGTACTGTGCCACTTACTACATATTTCTGTGGCCCATCCCACAAACGGGATGCGTGTGGCGCAGTGGTTGGAGGCGCCACTGCGACATACACGTGGAATCGATCCCCGCACCAGTGGCCCACAAAGCTCTCCATCCCTCCGGGGTCGGCAAATTGGTACCAGACTTCTCTGGGAGGATAGCAGCATACATCGGTAGGCCACCGCGAGTCATTGTAAAGGCCAGATATGCATTCAATCGCCTCCAAACGATATTCAGTGAAGTCGAACGCATGGCACATCCCTCAAGGATTGATCGGCGCCGAGAGCTCTATCCTTTATTCTTTATCCCACAAACAAATTCCTGACAGCATATAGAAATGTTTCGCAGCTTATCTCGAGGTTATTTCTACATTGTTTATGCCTGCTTATTTCGCAGGACGACCACGATTCACAATACCGGTCGGAATTGAAATAAAGTTAAGTTAGGTCACCGGTGAATTAAGTAGTGAGGAAGAGTTTTTTTGCAAATTATTAAGTGTAGAGAATAGTTTCCATAAGGCACTAAGGGCATAACATCTGGGTTGAACAAGCTATTGAATGAATACGAAAATTTCGGCTGAAAAACCTCTATTAGTAAATTTAATCAATGAAAGGAAATGCATTTCGCCCACTTTTCAACTCTCCCCTCATGGATGGCATGCATATGAATCTCAGATGTTATGTCATCCGTTATAGTCTTCTCTGAGTAGATAATTGGCACTATGGGACTTCTTTCTCAAAATACATTTCTCAATTTCACAGATCTGCTGCACAGTGCACAGCTGGGATTGTTTTTGAGACTATCCTTGGAATGATTTCAGATGATGTATGGATCAGACATGATAAATTGCAGCTGCGTTCTTGCTCTGTAGTGTGGTAGGACTCTATCGAGGGACTATATACTCCAGTGCTGTACCGCTGTTCCATACAGTACATATGAGAATGTGCAGAATTATACAATTTGTACTCCATAGTATGGATCACCTAGAGTCCGTACTCAAACGACCGATTACCGTATCAGAATAGAGTAGATTATAATAAATAACACCTACAGGAAGTCTTCAAATGTTGACGAACTCCCTAAGAACTCATGAGGTGAACTACAGTAGGTTAGCCATGTGTACGTAACGATAAAAGTACTGCCAGTAAAAGCATAAAATCCTGACTTCAAAAATCCTCTAAGTCTGATAAGGCTGGTAAATACACAACATGGGCAGGCAATCAAAAATATAGGAGCAAATTTAATCGCAACAACTATTGAAGACCAAAAAATGCAGTTTGTGCTTTCGACATGCTCTGCAATATTGATATTCGGATCCGCGTCTACTAGCTTCATTCTATGATCGATGGATTGTTTACAATAGATCCGATAGCTAGTTGACGAGAGCAACAAACACATCCGTCCATATTGTACATGTTCCCCGATGAAACGATGACAACCTCTAGAAGTACATTCTCTGTTGTCCTTTTCGTCACCTATTACCCTAACATGAGCGGTCTGCCCTACCTGTTTCGCCTTCGATGTGTATTCCCTTCTATCTCGAATTCGAGATAAATTTCAAAGGTCTAAACTGCGTGATCGAGCATCACATGGTGTGGTTAAGTATATTTTGTTCTCAAACCATCAGGCGCTCTGTGGACGGGTTTAAAATTCTAGACATTCTTGGAGTGGCGGCCATCTGCATTGTAAAATCACGGGAGGATCGCTGAACGGCAAAGTTGAGCGCGGAATTCCGGAACCGTCAGTTGATCTTTTGGGCTTTTCCAACATGCCTGAAGCGCTTAACGGATCAGCTATTTCAACTCGCTCTCTATTGAACCTTTGCATTTACTGCAAGTTCTGCTACGGTTTATTTCAGTAAGATGGTGTCGCCTTGTCTCTCCCGTCTGCGTATAGGATGGTAAGTGGTGGCGATAAACCTACATTATCGTGGTAGAGTCACGATAATAGTCTATTATAGTTCTTGTACAGGATTTGCTTATGCTACTGTTAACTTCCCAACGATTCCTCGTCATCTATAAAGGTTAGGACAATTGGCACGTGGTTCACATAACAAGCTTCATTACAGCAGTATCAGTTTTAGCGTGGTTCTTAGAATAGACTTCTTGCAGAAATCTCACTTCATTCGTAGAACGCTATATTCACGAAGATCTCTCCTGCAGTTGTCCAAAATGACTATTTTCTGAGCTACGTCTAGCAGTTTTTCTCCTATGTCCCTTCAGGTTTTCCAGAGCGAATCAATTGCAGCTGATATTTATTAGCAAAAACGTTGGATGTGTTCTGATCAACATCAAGTTTCAGATTGTCCGCCCTTTTAAGCAATCCGTTTGTAATTTTAGAACTACTACTGAATCTTCTTTAACAAGGATAGAGGACGTCTAGGACACATCTTTGTACCGGATGATGGCATTCTTACGTTGGCGCCACTAAGTGCATGTGCCCTTGTGAATCGGACTGAGGTACGTGGATTGTAACCTTGTGTCCAGATTTCCAGCATGGCTTTGAGCGGAATTGCGTCCAGTCTCAACTCATAGATCGAAGAGAGAATAGATCTTTATCGGAACCTTCTATAGCAAATGAGTTAGAGAAGCTGGAGTCCTACGAATTCCGATCGAACAGCAGTGTTTGATATTGTGTAACTACTGTGAATTTCAACAGCATTCCTTTTTTCATTTCAGCTGAACTGAACATTTCAACAGCTGAGATATTTGCAAAACTCCAGACCGCAGGTGCCTGCGGTGGGGAACGAGTGCGCTATTACCCTTTCCGAGGGCTAAAGCGACCACCACCACAACATGCGGGTGCTTCGTTTCGGCTGTCTCTCAGCTATTTCATAGATTTTCACCTTAGCCGCAAAACAAATTCTGTGCTACAAGTTTAACTCTGCTAGAACGCATAATGAGAACTAGAAATTGAAACGAATTTACTGTTTCGAATAATTATTGATTGCCACACTTTATTCCTTTTGAATCCAGCTTATTGAAGACTTTTAGCAACTTACTTTTAATGTCTTCACTCATCCTTGTTAACTGCATCTTCATCACATCAAAATAGTCGAATTTGACGTCATTACAGTCGTTTTCTGGCAGTTGCATTGATCGTGGCGATTTCTTAGGTGGTGATAAGAATCGTATTCGACTGGCCATCGATGCTGAACAAGAAAGCGTTGACATCGAAAGGTCCTCGTAGATGGCACATATCCATTGTGCAATTGTGCTCAAAATGAAACTGTTCCCACGAAAAATACAAACTGCATGGCTACTTAAGAAGGAAACCAAGGGAATTTATCTGGATCGAAAAACACAAGCCCTCATGTCCGGAGCTGGTTTTTCGACAGCTGACGATCATTTCTCGATAACTAAAGAATTTGAGGCGCTGAGATCTTCGGATATTTATGAAAGAGACTGCCCTATCGCATAAACAAATATGTAATCCTTAGGAAGTATTTTTAGAAAGCTAAATTTGCTAAGAACTAAACTGCTTCCTTCCTTAAATGGAGGATCTGATGCAAAAGTGAAAGAAATGCGCTTCGAGCCTAGAAAGCCAAAACTTGGTTCATGTAAAATAAAGAGACTTGAATCGCGTAAGCAACAAGTCAGTGGTCTTTATTTCAATTAATAAACTCGATGTGAGTTGAAATTTGTTGATTTTAAGTTAAATAAGACTATGGCTTTCTCATCGAATCTGTCACACTCAATGCATTCAGGCGTTATGCATGAATAGGATTTTTATGGCTCGTTAAAACAAGTGCACATTAGAGAAAGAAACAGAAAGCAGGATTCCAAATGAATCAATTTTTCTCATTCTATTCTATTGCAGTAGAGATGTGTAGATGTTGAAATAGAGCAGTTATCCTCCTACAAGCGGACGACGGAGCTTTTCTTAGCAAAACGGCGACGTGTTTTTGTGTTTCGCTTTTCGTTTGGCTTCGATATCCATTGAAGAAGCGTCGACAGCCTCAACTACAATTACACTGATCCTGACTGAATCCGACTATTGGAAATGTTCGTTGAATGCCATGTGCATTAGAAGTTGCATAAACCAAACAAAGAGTTCGTATGATGTGAGGTTGAGTCCAAAAAATGTAGAGAAAGTGGGACTTTTGTGATCGACACCTGGTCATTGTACTTACCACGTCATCTGTTGCGTGAACTTTAGCTAAAGCATAAAACTACCTGCAATATTTTTCTTCATGACAAAAGCACTCATATTTTTCCGACTGCGCTAGGGAATCTGATCAGGAAAGTACATTTAACAACACCTTTTACGGCAATCGAGTCATTTCAAAGAACCTGATGAGTACGGTAGGGAAAGAACGACCACCTTCCATGGCGCTGGTTCCAATCAAAAGCCAACACCGTTGCGGTGGACAAAGAAACAACACAGTTCCTTTAATCTCCAGCTAACCCAGCAGAAAACAAAAGCCAAGACGGCGACAACAGTTAATTGCCTAGATAACCGGGCGTCCGTCTCTGAAGAAAGAACGCTCTTATGCAGCTCGTCTTTCAATCTGTCTACGAAAAGATTCTTAGTCATTCAGTGTCTTTTTCTAAAACTCTTATCTGTTGATAACTCACATTCCTTCGATGGTTGGTCAACGCTCAGTTCTTCCGCGCTAGCGGTGGTGGCATGATGGCGACGCACGAAGTGATCTGAATGCGTGAATCGTACAAACAATCAACAACAATATTTCCAAAACTGACTTTCTGTTAACCTCGGCATTGATTGATAATTCGATGTTTTTCTTCATTAAGCAGACACGAGGTTGTTATTATAGGATTTATTAGGATACAATAGCTGACGTTTCGGCTTCTTCAAACTTGGAAAGGTCAGATTGAGATGCAATCTTCTCAGCCAAACACTTTCATAACCCCAGTTGATAAAACCTAACAAATAGGTTTCATTCGCATAAAATACTATGAATAAAATACATAAATACTTACAACGAATAAACGGATAAACGGTAGGTGTTTAGATGAAGGTGTTTCTTATGTGAATACAAGTTTATTTGTTAAGTTTTATCTGCTAGGGTTATGAAAGTGTTTGGCTGAGTAGATCGCATCTCAATTTGACCTTTCCAGGCTTTGAAGAAGCCGAAACGTCAGCTATTGTATCCTAATAAATTCTATAATAACAATCTCGTGTCTGCTTATTGAAGAAAAACATCGAATTAACAACAATATTGTTTTCAGTGCCGGACGGAATTCGTTTAAATTTTTTTGTCCCATTGTTTAATTTTATTAGCGCCGAGACGAGAAAAATGCCTGATTGCCAGTCTTTTTTTTTCAACCCAACTACGAGACGAAGGACCCACATAATGTAGTGGTGCACGCATTAGCCCCCGGAAAGGGTGATAGCGCGTTCGTTCCCCATCGCATGCACCTACGGTCCAGAGTTTTACAAATATCTCAACATTACGGTTGTATTTGACATAATACCCTGCCGTGAAAAAGCTTTAATAGGCAGCAAATAAAAAATGCAGCGTTCGTTGTTGGTTCAACCCTTTGAGATGCACCGTGCATTCGATTATCTTAAGGGTCTTCATTGAGGTGATCAAATGCAGAAATGGCCTACCCAACATTTCTTGAGTACCTACCAATATATCAAAGCAGTGTTGCCACTGTTGCAGGTAAGCATGGTACCAAACTGCTGAATCTCAGTAGGCATGAAGGCGTGGCTTGTGTCACGAGGAGTTCATCCCGAGGATTGAACGAAGGAATATTTGTGCATTGCACGGTACCTCCAAGAAGCCTACTACTACGTTTCAATAAATTAATGATTATGGGCTAACGAGAAGAATGAAACTAATGGCGAGTCTCCGAATTCGGGTGTGAGTTCTCCTTTTACTATCGTCCTTTATGCATTGGCTTAGCATCAATACGGCAACGTACATTTGTTCAGCGTTTCCCTCGGCGTCCAGTAGCCGTCACTAATAAACGAGCTTTCAGCGCTCAACGCCCTCTTAACACTGATTGAATCGCTGTTACGTCCACTATTCGACTTTCTGAAGCATGACGTCGAAGTTTAAAGTGCATATTAAATCTGGCACATGTTCAGTGAGAGACTGAAATGTAGAAAAAGCAAAAATAAATAAGTAGAGAAGGAAAGAAAAGATAGAGCAAAAAGAACGGAAAGGAAGAAGAACAGGGCAGAAACATACTTCTCATGTGCTGGTCCGTCAGGATGAAGGAGCTCTCCATTCGGTGTGACTAGTTGAGGAGTACTAAACGATGGTCTCATCGCAAGCCCTGCAAATGAAGACTAATGAGCAAAGGATAGATGGTGTGAGTCGGTATTCCTTACCACATGGCAAAATTTTTAACAATGAAAAGCATATTTGAGAATCTATCAAGCTCTAGTACTAATTATAGTGCTGTAAAAACATAAGGCTAGCTAAAAAATCCTATTTAAGCATTAGTACAGTCATCTTTCAGAGAATTTTTCCAGGTAAACTGAAACATTCGCTTTTGACAAGAATATTGCTTATTTGTTCGCTTTTCGCTTCTTTTTCGTGGCTGGGAGGTGTTCCTTGGCGTCAGACTGCAATGCACAGCGGGAGATTCATCCCCTGGCAAGGTCTCTTAAGCTGAGAATGAGTCTAGCGTTTTTATCAAGAGACCCAGCTAAGAGTAAGACAATACCAGGGTCTACCATGCTCCTGGTATCAAAGTCGTATGGTGGCAAAGCTCCCTCTGATCCACAAGGGTTGCCACTGCCTGTGGTGATGAAGACCTGGGGCAGACTTTGACCAGGCTGACCTCGGGACTCCAGGTAAACATAATGGCTTAACCAGCAAATTTCCGAAAAATGGAGATTATGCTGGGGCCCGCACAACCAGTGAGGACGGGCTATTCAAGTATCAAGTATCAAGTGTATTGATCAACGGGAAGAGCTTTATCCTTTTAATAGGTGTTGCTCACCAATATGACACATTTGTTCAGTCTTACACGTTTAGTACTACGGTAACGTTCAAATTAGCCAAAATAAATCATATAAGGACTTATATTCTCCCTACGGAATGCTCCAACGCGTAGTTCCATAAGAATAAGGCAGGAAGCTACAAATTAAGATTGCTTTAACATCCAAGACTTCTTTCGGAGGAGATATTTAGTCAAACAAAGTAAGAAAAAAGAAAGTTTTCTAAGAATTCCCTTTCAGTCGACACAGATATTACTTGAAAAGTTTTCGTGTTCTTAAGAACTGTCCTTGGCGAGTTAACAAACGCGACGTTTTCAAAGTGTCTTGTTCAGTTCTCAATGGCGAAAGTCTCGACGGCCTCGCCAATTCACAGTTCTCTTTCAGTTATTCACCGCTTAAGAGCATGAGACCACTCGCTCACATAGAATGACCACGATATTGCGAAAATGTGCAAAATTTTTTGTTCCAATAAAGCATATTAAAATGTAATAAAATTAACGATCAACTATCAGTGGTGTGCGAATATTTTTTGTCGTGCAACTATGAACAACGTCTTAAACTCTAGATATGTCTCCCTTTATTGCTAAGCTGAAACGACGTTGACAAAAACCTTACCCCGCTTGTTTCGGTTACGCCACATAGTTCACCTCACTTCACTGTATACCTTTTCCTACTAGCTCCCGAGGGAAAGCATCATCACAAAATGTCGGTTACATCGAATGCATCGCTACTATCGCCCATTTCCATCGCCCATCAAGTCACATGACTCAAGTGAGGATTCTGTCACCTCACCTGACGATGCTTTGACATTAACTGTTATACGCCAACCTACGTCAAAAATAAGGAACCGTTGACTTACACGATAATAGAATGTGATTCTCCGTAAATCTGTTGCTAAAAAATTTGGCACAAGTTTATCACAGTGACAATATGGAAAGGTTTGCCGAAATTCCCATATTGGAAGCTCCTACTACAGTAGGATAGGTTCATCATTGGACATCGCATTTCAGCAAGCTAGGTTCTGATCTAAATGTTCTGGTCGTATCAATCTTTTGGTCCGATTGGCTTTCTCGGATCCATCATCCGTGATGGTCTTCGGAGTTTTACGTATAGGTTCGTCTGCTGCTTGAGAACCTCTTGGTCTTCTTTATGAATGCTGGTGAATTTTAGTGGTGATTTCTCTTCATGGAATCCTGGATCTCAGCTCTTCACAACAACATATTCTAGCCTTTTTTTTGCACTCAGGACTCCACGTTAGCGCAGCACCACTTTATTCACTGTCACGTTATCGTAGATATAGCCGTCTTGATGAAATTAAGTATACATGGAAATTTCTGAAATAGCGTCATTAGAACGGATACACCCTTTAGTGGATTGACGTATAGATTAATGCCTTTCTAGTTAAGGGAAATTTAACACGTTACTGAACTCAGGGCTCGTAGACAAAGACACACCGAAGTACTCAACTGAAAAGTAAAGTCACCAATCAACACCATTCGGCGATCCCCATGGCCGAAAACTGCCTCTGAGATAAACAGATAAAGGGAAACTCGTACCCTTTATCATCGTTTAAATAGACAGCTGGAGTTAAATGAGACGAAAAAAACTGTTTAACTGGATGAGGAAAATGAATAACAGGAGGTTCATGCATAATTTAGGAAAGGTCAAAAGATACAGACACCGCGTATTACACTGGTTTAAAATTCGGAACAACAACCAAAGGTCACATGGACGTTTTACAGGAAATTTCCATTAAATCAATGAACTCTTTAAGCACCGACGACGAATGACTTCGCAAATAAAAAACCTTTACAATGATTTCATTTGGTCATACCTGAGCACTGTGGATATATTCTCTGTACCCTCATGAATATTCTTCAGTAGGATGCAGATGTTGGAGAATTTAGTGAAGAGAACATGACTTCGGACGACTTGCACAGATGGACTGTGCCCAACGTTAGTGATGTCGCCGATACAATCGGGTGAGTGCTGATGGAAAACGATATAGGCGGGTAGCACGCGCATTCGTTGACAACTTTAAGAAGTTTATTCCTCAGTAGTGATTGAAGTGTATTGAATTCTACTCAGAATACTGTGAAGAGATTGCTTCATAGGGTTGCTTTTTGCTTCGTAGCATCGATGCTTCGACGAGGTGCGGAAACAGATACGGAAGATCTTCAATTCAAACTCCACCGGAGAATTGAATTATCACTATCTTCAGTGCCGACTTTCACTTAAACGACGCAAGGATTCTCGCTTACGCATACTAACAAGGTAAGATGGGGTTGCAAGGTTATTCTTATTCCACCCAGCGTTCCGACGACATCACTTTCTTCGGAGTACAATTATTCAAGTCGGTTGCCCACAGCAGCTGATTGTTAAGATGGGTTTCAGTAATCGCATCGAGTCGAATTCATTCGAAAAAACATCGCTCGATTGGTACCACCCACCTTGGAATTCATCATGCTTCTTCATTGGTGACGATTTGTACCAATGAAGACAACCTGCTCTGCAGGAGTCGGATCGTACTTTACTCATCGATAAATGTGCTGTGAAAATTGTTGAGAAAGTATTTAAAAAGATCTCTCGGAGTTGATCAATCCTTGAGGGATGCGCCATGCATTCGACTCGTTAGAGGTGATTAAATGTATATCTGGCCCATACAATCGCTCGTGGTGGGCCACCGATGTATCGGGTCAGTGCTGCTATCCTCTTAGCTCGGAGGAATGGAAGGATAAGTGAGCCTGTGGCGAGGGATCGAAGCCATGTGTATTGCAGCGCGCTCATGAGGACTGCGCTACAAGCATCATGCCATATAAAAAAAATTTAGGAAATGTAAAAAATTCTTTTAAAAATCTACAGAAGACTATTTCTTCTACCCATCTTATTTCCTGCTCATGTTCTATTGCCACTCTGGCTTTTCAATACAGGCGGAGTTATATTAGCCTGCCATGAAATTATCATTTCCAGAAGAATTTTCTTAGAGATAATCTCGTTAATGCTGACAATTTATTCCATCATCCAGCCATTTCCACTTGCGACGCAATCCTCTTAACTTCACTTGCGACAAACATTCGGCAGTTAGTTCTCATAATCTGTACACAAGCCAAGTACACATAAGCCTTTCGTTATTGTTCCGCATACCAGAGAAACCCTCTTCGAAACGTAAATCGCTAGACAATAAGATTAAAAACGAACGAAAAAAGAGTACAGATACGTGATTGTAATATCCAGCGATCGGACCACAGTGTTAGCAGCCAACACGAGATTTCAAAATGAGTGCTAAGAAATGCTCCAGAAAAGGTACCCAAAAAAATCTAAAAATACCACCTATAGAAAAGTTGTTTTAAGAATCTATAAAAGAGCAACATATTTCTGCCCATAAGTGCTCTACATGTTCTGATACCTACTATGGTTTGGATGAGGTGGGTGTCCTTAGCTGCGAAACGTTCTGCAAGAGTTCCTCACTAAGCTGGGTCGTTCACTTTCAAAAAGTTCGAACTTTCATAGATAATTACATTTAAGCGTAAAACAATGACAATAACAGTTGCGGTATTTGAAGGAACATAGTCGCATGATGGAAAACCTCTCCCCGATTGACAACGATCGACGAATACCTGTGACGACGAGCTGCCAACGCATAGGCACTGGTTTCTTGGCATTTAGGAAAAAAGCGAAAACGAGATAAATGATGTATAGGACAGTAGGAGACGCATAAAGGAAAACATGAGGTTAACTCAACTGATGGAAATGAAAAAAGAGAAACGAATACTTTGTTCCAAGAACTTTTCCTAAAGTAGATGATTATGCGGGTTGATAAAATAATGTGTAGCTGGGACAGACGCAACTAATTTGCAATTGAAGTCTTAGTGATACTCGCGATGAATTGCCCCAGAACGATTTTCTCGTATAGTTATGAAGCATTGGAACATCCTAGTTATGGTGTAGGCCAAACGAGATTTTTTTGAGTGTTAGATCTGTTTATCACTGAAAACCTATAGGGGAAGAACTTCCCCATGACTTTTATTTACAACTACATTGTCGACCGAAAAGCTTTACTGCAACGCAATCGACGGCGCCGTAACTAGCTTGTACCCTCTCAATGTTCCCGAAGAACCACTGATTTTGCGTTTAGACTCGGCTATGCAGCTTGAGGATCTTTGGCCTCCTTTCTGGATGTTATTTAATGCTGGTCATCTCGAATCTCCCTGGACTCCTGTAATATCCATGCCAAGGGTTCTCTATGTTTTCACTACAGGCAGTCAACAGTTTTTGTGGATTAGAGAGAAAGAAGAGGAATCTCTTAGAGGAAACACCCGACATCGTTAAGGTTCATGACATGATAGAGGTGAATGACGTCGAACGTGCTTCACATAATGAATGCCAACTGAAATGTTAAGTCAGTTCAGAGGACCGACTTTCCACTAACCTCAGTATTGTTCGATTATTCAGCGTTTCCATCTCTCCAGACAAGTCTTCTAACAACGTCCAGAGCCAAGAAAGGTGAGGTATCTGGCTGGCCCTGGGAAGGATCGATTCAACGTGTTGTGCTCATTAAACGACATTACTACTGTAATCCCACTCGCACTCTAATTTTTTATATAGAAATATGGATTGTTTTGCTCAAACTTTACTACTGAGGGGTATGTGGCGTAGTGGTAGTGATGCTGTCCATAACTTGCAAGTGGTCCGCCCACCTCACGATGGACTCGCCGAGCCTGTTATCCCTGCAGGGCGACAAATTTGTACCATACATGTCAGGGACAAGGTTACTCACTCCAACTTAAGTGGGAGCGTTCCAGTCGGGAAAGAAGCAGAAAGTCCTCAATCAGCAATGGAGCCTACAGACAAAAAGTCAAAAGACCTTTGTGGATGGCGCAGAGAAGTGCTGGGATATACATGGAAGATGTTAAGACGGGTCGTGTAAAGCTAAAATAAATCACTACGCGTCAATTTTTTATGTACTGTCTACTAATTTTTAATGGCAGGGTATTATGTGAAATATAACCATAATTTCAATGATGCTGAGATATTTGCAAAACTCCGGACCGCAGGTGCCTGCGGTGGAAAACGAATGAAAAACTCCGGACCGCAAATATCTCAGCAACATTATAGCTATATTTCACCCAATACCCTGCCCTTGAGCTTCATCTTATCTGGGTTCATACCGATTTGTGCTTCCCAGATTAATCCCGTTGGCGGGTGATTGCTGATAGCTCCCATAGGTCATTAACACGGCTGAGAGAAAGGCGAAGTGAAAGACTCGCACGGTGTGACAGTGGGCGCTTTAACTCCAGAAAGGGTAGTAGAGTTTTCGGTCCCTATCGCAGACACCAGCGGTCCAGAGTTATGCAAATATCCCAGCAACAATATGGATAAAATAAATTAATATATATTCTTTCTTTGATAAGCTTACACGAGGTCGATAAATATTTTTTAATTTCGGCTAACGTTTCGACGTCTTTGTCTTCTTCAAAGCCGATGATCCGGGCCGATGTCCACAAGTCGTTAGTTTTCTCAATGTAGTGTCTTCGTTGTCGAAACGAGCCGGATCTTCTTCAGTTAAGCATCTCTCGAATGAGGTATACTCACCTGGCGGTTCTCTTTTATACAGGACGGTCCTTAACGATAGCGGTGACTGCACGATGATAATTACTTGCTTTTTCCGGACAACCGATCCTGGAGCTCCATCGTTTAAGCTTGTAAAAGAAGGAATACATAACGACTTGTCAGGCACAGGTTAAAAAAAATCGGTTTTGAAATGTTCAAATAAATCATCTAATTACACTTAATCATTAACAATATTATTAAAATTTTGGTAATCAAACTAACGTATGAGAAGTTCGATATTTCGATTGGGTAAACCTATGTCGTGGTGGAACATGGCGAGTTACTCTTGGCTGGCTTTTTATTCATAGCAAACTGTGAAGATAGAGAGCACCGCGCCAAAATAATCATGTTCTTCATGTTCTTTGAGTTGGTGGAGTCTATTGAGCAGCTGTCATTTTCCAAGAGAACGAATGAAGACTTAATCGATGCATGATGATTAACATGATCGCAGGTAGTACTGGAAAGTAAGGAGCCCACACGGTGATGAAACAACCGTCTTTCCTACCAATGTCGGCTATCTGCTAGATAAGCTCAATATTTGTTCGGGAATGTTGAGCTGCCAAGAGGTTTCTTGTGTGTTCAAGAATGTGATGGAGAAGCATTAAGAAATAATCATCGACTGCAGTCTTAACCTGAAATTCAAGAGGAACGCTCTCAAAATCGTCGATTTAATAACCGCTTGAATGATCAGATAAAGGCGCAAGATGATTCTCCAGTCGACTTCGGTGTTGATCTTCAACAGACCGCATATGAATAAAGTGCCTCATACTGCATTTTGCGATCAGCTTTGACCAAAGGTGTAAGCAGATTTTTTTGTGAATGGAAAAGAAAAACGACTAAGCAGGAATATGTCAGTGATATCTCTTTACCAAAGGAACAACAACACCTTTTTCGGGCAGCCAAGGCGTGAACGATTTTCATATGATCATCGGGTATCCACCCAAAACTACACAACTCGGAAAATTGTTATCACGCACAATCCATTCGCAAAGCGGCTAATATTTCTTTTCACTGCAGCGGATCAGTCGAATGCACCGGATTAAAACATAGAGCGCAACCGTGAGTGCTAAAACAAAGCTTGTCGACCGCCAAACTACGGCAGCAGGGAAGCAATGCTCGACTGTAAACAACAAAAAAGACGGACTATTTAAGCAGGAAGGGCCGTCATCGCATGAAAGATGGACTCCACTTTTTCACTCATTTCGTCGCCTTGCAATCGTCATCCGAGAACATGGTGATCAGGATCATGTATGAGTTCATCTACAGCAGGAGGATCTACCGTGTTCTATCCTCACTGAGTTGATTAGAAGAAGTTAAGTGTTCGCTTGATATTCATGCAGTAAAATGCCTTGCTGCTGGCATAACGGAACTAGTTTTACTTACTTAGATACTTGAACGGGTCCGTCTTCGCAAGTAGTGCAGATCCCAGCACATTTTCCATTCCTTTTTTGCCTCACAGTTGTCGTTCATGGTGGTAAATTGATTTGAGCATGGGGACCTGTGCGGGCTTCATACTGTTCTTCTCAGTATATGAGCGTCCCGTTTGTGTTTCGCTATAGATGTGTGTTCGCCTGTGCCTCGAACATCAGAGGTGCGTATTCAGACTGGATGTTGTGAGTGCCTGGTATATTTTAGAAAAGATCATTTAAGCGCTCTTTGATTGGCTGGCAGAGCTGGTTGTCTTGGCTAAAATTATTGGCTCACTTCTGTGCAGCATGACAGAGCGCTGGCTGGACTATTGAGTTGATAAGTTAATTTTTGGGTCCTCTAGTTAGTCGGTGGAGCCTTTTTGGGAGTCCAGAATGCGGCTCCTCTTGCACGCTGTTCTCCATGTCCGTTAAACGTTTAGGTGCATGAATGAAGCCGTCTTTGTAATCAGAAAGCCATCTAACTAATTTTGAAGGTCTGAGAGCGAATATTTTAAACAAATTACAGTTTAAAAATGCTACAGTATGAACAAAAATAATAAACACAGCTAATGGCACAAATAAACCTCCCACTTGATAAAAAAATAAGTGAGACAATACAATGATTATTACTTAGTAGCAGGGTTAAATGAAAGTCGGCCTAGAAAACTATTATGACTTGATACCTGACGAGTCAGTTATTTTATCCTAGTAGAAAAAATGAGTTTGAGAGGGAATGAAGGAGGTGAATAACCGCCGAGTCAACCGAGCCCATAAAACTATCGTCTTCAATGCAAAGTATTTGCATTGGCCGTCGATCTTTGTCTGACCCGCATAACTCTACATGGAGCTGGCAGGGTTCCTTTGTGTTGTTCAGAATTTTGTAGAGAAAAGTGGCTATAAAGACAATCTCCAAACATGTTTATGCTTTTGATAAATTCCGCTACGAGAAGTTCACGACAACAAACGCCGCTGTTAAGGCGAGGTCAACCACAGAAAAAGAATTTCTTCGCTTGCTTGCAATACCAAAAACAATAATAAAAAGAAGCCTTTCTTTCTTGATTGCTAACGTTTCCCAATTAGAAAAACCGATGGCTTAAAACATAGGGTAGAAACTCTGGCTTCAGTAGTATTCAGGGTTATCTGTGAGATTCGAGAATATCCTCCCAGCGATGAAGGACACCATCGCAAAAGAAAATGAAATATATCTGAACCACATATCACTCGGACTAGCTAATCGCATTTGAATACATAAAATCAAATTTCCTGGTTGCTGCTCCGGATTGGTTGTGTGTTATGCAAATGAAAAACAACTGCGAGAGCCATATTTTGGCATTGGTCTGGCCGAATCAACCTCAAGTCGTTTCAGGGCACTAAAACCTCTCCAACGAAACAGAATAACAGAAAAATTGAGTAGCACGAGAGCAGTGTTATAAAAGCAAAAATCAAAATCTAGGTTATCTTAATTATTTTCTTTTTTATCTTTTTCAATGCGTACTTCGCCCACTTTATTACGTGCTTGCGCTGATTCATCACCTGTATCACCTGTAGTCCTGTTGATCGAGTGACTCGAGCGAGTAAATTTTCCACTTTCCCTGTGGCGTGCAAGAGTGGCCTAGTGGGTTCTGATCCCTCTAGGGACCCGCTGAGAATGACATCTTTCTTCTAGAATTTTCATGAAGAACTCTGACCATAGGGTCGATGGTCTTTCTGTAGTAGGTTTGAAATCTCGAAGATGTATTCACTAACGGCTCTTGTCCACCGGCTGTCGTTAATACGCATTACGTGTCCGGCCTACCTTATCTTCGACTGGCGTAGAGAGCGGCGTCTTCAGTTTTTGATCGCTGACGCAGGTCGCAGTTTCGGATCACTTCTCTCACTTGTGTGACACGGGAGAGTCGAAGCGTCGTCCGTTCCATTGAGCATTCAATAACGCTAAGTGATCTTTCACCCTCCTTACACAGCGACCAGTTTTCTGACGCATGCGTTAGGCCAGAAAGTACTGTCGAGTCGAAAAGCTGGGCGCGGAGCTGGATATTCTTTGTTCTCTTCACTACATCCTCGATCCTCTTGAAAGCTCCCCAAGCTGCTAGTTTTTTCCTACTCAACTCTGGACGTATATCGTTTATCACATCGATTTCCTGACCTAGATAGGCGTAACTGGAGCAGTGGCAGGTATTTGTTCCGCAGAGAATTAATGTTTGATGCGAAACCATTCCGTTTCACAGGAACATCGTCTTTGTGAGATTTGTTAGAAGACCAATCTTTCTACGAGTGTTTTAAAAGTTGGCAGGCATTCGTTCCGTCTGGCAAGGGCTTGGTATCACAAGAACGATGTCGTCCACAAAGCGAAGATAGTGTAATTGCTGACAATCGATTTCCACTTCTATGTTGTCCCACTCCAGTGTTCGCATGGCGTTCTCGGAAGGTGGTGGTGAACAATTTTTGCGAGATGGTACCATCTTGTTTAATCTCTATTTTGACTTCGACGTTAATATTGTCATGGAATGGTGACATTTCGGTTATGAAATGTTTGTTAGCTCATGATGACTCTTTATGTGCTGAGTAGGACGTCCTAGCTGTCCACAGGTTCTATGACTGCTTCTGTCTCAGATGAGTGTAAAGTGCATTCTTTAAATGGATAAAAGAGACAGAGCAATCTCTTCTACTTTTGCGAGCCTTGTTATCGCATGGGTGTGGTCCATCGTATTGAATCCTTTTCGAGTCCCTGTTTGCTCACACGGCTGCTCTTCTTCCAGTGTTCTGTCAATCTTGTTTAGAATGACTCGAGTAAAAAGTTTGTAGACGACAGACAGCTAGCAGATTGGGCGATAGTTGCCGATATCGTGTAGGTCACTCTTCTTGAACAATAACACAGTCTTGCTGATCTTCCACTGAGTAGGGACCTTGGATTCAGACAGGTAACGTGTGAAGAGCCGAGCCAATGTGTTTACGAGCACTGGCGGAAGGTTCTTCAGGGGTTCTGGTCTTATCCTGTTCGGTCCTGGTGCTGTTCTATTTTTCACCGAGTAAATGGTATGTCGGATTTCGGAAGGGAGAACCGGTGGTACAATGTATCCATCGTCCTCTATTTCATGTGACGGAAGGTGGATGTGGCTATCGAAGAGATCTGAGTAGTATTCGTGAATGATTTTCTCCATTGCCCTTCTAGACGCTGTAACTGTTCCGTTTGGGCGTCGAAGTGCAACCATCTTGACTTCTTAATTGGAGAACTTTCGGTGGGCTTTGCGAATGTTTTTCCCAGGCTGTGATGCTTCGACCATAACTGCTGCTTTTCTCTCTTCAACATCTTCTTTTATCGCCTATCTTCATTGTTTTGCAACTTCCGAAGTGAATTGGCAGTCGCCTGTAGCTCTTAGGATTCCAGCCCCACGTATAAGATGGTCTTTCTTAAGACGGACGTCTCTTGATGACTATCGAACTCTCAGCTTTCATAGCACTAACCTGAAGATGTTGAATGAGCCTATTGTATTCCTCATTGATGTTTTCAAGAACGGCATCCTCCCAGCAGCCAGCTAATGAAGTGAACAAATCCCATTTTATAGCGCGTTTCTCATACGAGGGATCTCGAACCGGTTAGTCGCGTGGCTACGTGGTGAGTCCCCAGGTGGCGGATAGGAGGTTAATCGCGGACCAAAAGCGAGCTTTGCTTCCCTGAGACGCAGGTGGATCCAGGGTACGGACTCCCTGTTTCTGCTGCGTTGATTTGGCACGTACTTTGTGTATTTGCTAGACATATTCATACATGCGTGTGTGGATGCGTTCTTGGTTATGCGGATTATATTCTACGAGTCAATTCGGCCAAAGTCCCGCAATCAAGTGACTGGGAACTATATTGGAGGCGGTAAGGAGTCGCGTCCAACAAATAAGCTCCATGTCCACTCTGGGAGAGCCTGACAAGCTCCCCGTGAGTATGCCCAGCCCCCACGTTCAGAGCCCAACAAACTATACGTGGGTATCAAGATGCTAAACACAGTAAAAAAAAAAACGGACCTCATTCCCCTGACCCCGAAAGAGCCCTAATTTCGCAGCGTTGGGTAGAACGAGGACGGAGAGGCTGCTAAAATCGCAGGGCCAATGGAAGCTGTCTGGATTTCAAAGAACTATGGTGACGATCTGTACCTACAATGCACGTACACTTGCATTCGAGTCCTCGATAGAAGAATTGCTCATGCAAGCAAGAAGGATAAAGTACGACGTCATGGCCTGACCGAGACGAGAAGACGCCAGCCTTTCAATGGCGTCTATGACACCGGAGAAGGACTGTTCCTCGGAACATGCGACAGTAGAGGAGTCGGCGGCGTCGGCGTTCTCGTCAACACAAATTTGTCCATGAACATCGATTCATTCGAACAACTTACAACCCGAATCGGACGATTGCGATTAATGAAATATAGATCAACAGCAGCTTTGACAATCTTTGCTGTTTACGCGTCGACATCAAGCTATGACGAAGAAGAAGTCGAAGCGTTCTATATGGACTTGGAGAAGTTCTATAAAGAAAACCATAAATTCTTCAAGGTTATCCTTGGAGATTTCAACGCCAAGACTGGAACAAGAAGAACGTCTGAAGGACGTCACATTAGGACCCACGGATTAGAATGGAACGAACAGGGTGAGCGGGTGTCTGGGTTTATCATGACGACGAAGACAATCCATGGTAACTCGCAATTCCAGAGGCCCCACTCTCAGCGCTGGAAGCGGGAGTCTCCCAATGCAGAGTACCATAACGAAATAGACCACATCATAGTAAATAGAAGGTTTGGCCTAACCGATGTCGCTGTTGTCCCAAAGTTCTACATGGGATTAGACCACCGTCTCCTTCATGCAAGATTCTATTTCTCGCGGAAAGGAGAAAAAGCCGCTAAATTCCAAAACCGAAGTCCTAGAACCACCGCAAATTGAGACTTCTTCAATTCATTAGTCGGCTATTGGGAAGAAGCCGTTGTCGATAACATCAACAAAGAATACGATCGGCTCATTCAACATCTTCACGTTAGCGCTATGAAAGCTGAGAGTTCGAAAGTCACCAAGAGACGTTTGTCTCGAGAAACACTCGAACTGATACGCTAGCGTGGAATCGCACGAGCTGAAGGCAACCACGAACTAACGTCCGAACTTGCAAAACAGTGCAGACAGGCGATAAAAGAAGGTCTTAAAGAGAGAAGAGCAACAGTTACGGTCGAAGCTGCAGGGGGTGAGAAAAGCATTCGTAAAGCCCACCGAAGCTTCGCCAATTAGAAGACCAAAATGATTGCACTCCGGCGCCCAGACGGAACAGTTACAGCGCCCAGAAAGGCAATGGAGAAAATCATTCACGAATACTACTCGGATCTCTTCGATAGCCACGCCCACCTTCCGTCATATGAAGTAAACGAGGATGGATATGTTGTACCACTGGTTCTCCCTTTCGAAACCCGACATGCTATTTCGTCCGTGAAAAATCGAAGAGCACCAGGTCCGGACAGGATAAGACCAGAACCCCTGAAGAACCTTCCGCCAGTCCTCGTAAGCACATTGGCTCGGCTCTTCACACGTTACCTGTCTGAATCCAAGGTCCCTACTCAGTGGAAGATCAGCAAGACTGTGTTATTGTTCAAGAAGAGTGACCTACACGATATTGGCAACTATAGCCCAATCTGCTTACCGTCCGTCATCTACAAACTTTTCACTTGAGTCATCCTAAACAGGATTGGCAGAAAACAGGAAAGAAAGCAGCTATGTGAGCAAGCAGGGTTTCGAAAAGGATTTAGTACGATGGTTCACATCCACAATATAACAAGGCTCATTGAAGTGTCGCGAGAGTACAAAAGACTCTGGACGTACTTTATGTTAGAATACTTTTTACTAGTCGGTGGAAAAGAAGGTTAAAGTATTAATGAAGATCAAACTTTCAAATAGACGCCATATTGAACAGAAAGGCCACTCACCGTGATGTTACGTGCGGGATGATGCTGATGTGATGATGATTGTATCCGTGATGTTGCGTATTGTGTTACTTACTTCATTTGATATGAAGGGCAGCTTAAAGGGGATCCTACTTTCGTCTGAAATATTATTTTGGGAAACTACCCAATGTTTTCCTCTAACCCGAGTGGCTTCTACTTCGTAGCCATTGGACATGCCAAATTTTTCGTACCAGGCTTCGCGATTCCTTCCTTTCCTCTTCTCCTGTACACACATTTTTAGCCGTACGATACATATTTTTGATAAGTGCTTTTTTTATGTGTGAAGGATGAGAGGAGAGGCAGTGAACCAGAATGTTCTTACCACTTGGCTTGCGATACCATTTTGTTAAATAGCCACTTACTGAGAGCTTTATTTGGATGTTTAAGAATGGAAGCCAGTTCTCGGTAGTTTTTTCTCGTGTAAATTTTATATACTCTGGCTGTCGGTTTAATAATTCAAGGCACTCATCCATCCGTTCTTGTGTGGAACAGACGATGAAGCAGTCGTCTATGTATCGACAGTAGAGTAAGGGTCGGTGATCGAGAACTGGAGCTTCCACCTTAGACATGAAAGCGATGGCAAGGCTTGGTGCTAAACGCTGCCCCATCGCCAACCCTCTAATTTGTGCAAAATATTTTCCAGACCACCTAAAGATTGAACAGCTAAGACACTGTTTTAAGAGGGTCTTTAGTTGCGCAATCGACAAGCCGTGCATTTTTATTTTCTTTTCGTGCTCTACGAACAACTCGAGAATGGTTTGCATTGCGGAGTCAATGGACACATTGGTATAAAGTGGACTAACATCGAATGACTCCATTATATGCGTGCTGTTTGGTTGCGCGCGCCTAAGGTGATCTAGAAATATTTTGGTGTTAGGTAGATGGGTTGGAATGAATTTTAGCCACTGGGTTAGGATAAGGTTTAGGAACAACGTTATTCTATCCGTTGGCCCGCCTATACAACTGATGATAGGTCTAACTTTATGTGATGATGGGTTCGTTGATGTAATATCATCAGTTGAAGTAAGCTTATGTGTTTTAATAAGCAAGAAAGGACAGGGCAAATCGGGTGTTCGTGCTTAAGTCAAGAAATAACTGAAGGCTCTAAACTCGCGGCCTTTGGTGCGCTGACCCATTCTTGATTTAATTTTCGGTATTGGTTTCTGTATTCCTTTTCAGAGGATGTTCGATAGAGAGAAACATCACTGAGGTGCTTCTCTGTTATCCTAATATCCAACTGACTAGGAAAAACTACAAATTCTCCGCCTTTATCGCTAATAGAAATTCCAATAGATTTTGAATTCAAAAGCTCCCTAAGCTGGCGCATACCACATTTTTTTGGTTTGTGAGGTTGGAGCTTCTTTTTCGTTTTTGGTAGTGATTAAGTATGCGGAGAATTTCATCCGAAAATAACCGAAATGTAGGGTCAATATCGCTATTTGGTAGCTCTTGTTTAAAGAATGTTCGGGGAAAGGGTATTGGTGGTAGTTCCCCCTTGGTACTACTTTACCTAACCTTTCTAGCATAACCCTGTAACGTAGCTGATCTTGAAGTTCATGCAGCCTACACGTGATCCTGCGCAGGATTGGTTTAGAAATGGGTTGACTAGGTGCAAAACTCGGACTCAATTCTAACAAAGAACGCACATTTTCCGGAAGCGTTATACCTCCTAGCACAGTAACTCTGGATGTTCTTGGTGCGCAGTCTATTTCAGGGCTTTCACTTGGGACTTGACCAGCGGTGGTCCTTTCATTTGACCTTTTTGAGCGGCGTGATAGATCTTCAAATTTTTTTCTTAACTTGCTCTTAATATCACACCGAATCTTTCCGCATACCGATTTAGACCCNATTCTTCCCGCATACCGATTTAGCCCCGCCATTAAAAGTAAGTCATGCCATTAAAAAGTGCTTAAGAAAAAGTGGTCTTGAAAATTATGTAACGATTATTGACATCCCATCCAATACCCTACGCCGCAAGTTAGTTCAGAAAACTGTATGATCTGTCCTAACGGGAGAGACGGGGATTGCATGAGTTTAGGTATAATATACTTGATCTCGTGTATTGCATGCGGCGAGGAATATATCGGGGAAACGGGCANTTACCTAACCTTTCTAGCATAACCCTGTAACGTAGCTGATCTTGAAGTTCATGCAGCCTACACGTGATCCTGCGCAGGATTGGTTTAGAAATGGGTTGACTAGGTGCAAAACTCGGACTCAATTCTAACAAAGAACGCACATTTTCCGGAAGCGTTATACCTCCTAGCACAGTAACTCTGGATGTTCTTGGTGCGCAGTCTATTTCAGGGCTTTCACTTGGGACTTGACCAGCGGTGGTCCTTTCATTTGACCTTTTTGAGCGGCGTGATAGATCTTCAAATTTTTTTCTTAACTTGCTCTTAATATCACACCGAATCTTTCCGCATACCGATTTAGACCCGCCATTAAAAGTAAGTCATGCCATTAAAAAGTGCTTAAGAAAAAGTGGTCTTGAAAATTATGTAACGATTATTGACATCCCATCCAATACCCTACGCCGCAAGTTAGTTCAGAAAACTGTATGATCTGTCCTAACGGGAGAGACGGGGATTGCATGAGTTTAGGTATAATATACTTGATCTCGTGTATTGCATGCGGCGAGGAATATATCGGGGAAACGGGCAGACCACTTTGTGTCCGTATAAAAGAACATCTAGATGGAAAAGCTAAAATCCGTTTAAACACCCCTCTAGGTACGCATAGGGCACAAAAGCACAACGGCGATGATTTTGAAGTGAATGTTCGGATCCTAGCGCAGGAATCAAAAACATCAACGCGCAAAACTCTTGAGGCGTTTTGGATAAATTTCAAAAATCCAAGGATGAACCGAAAGGACGAATGCCTCACTATCGCGCGTGACCTGGCGCCCTATTTCAAAATAATAAAAATATCTCCGAATGCCCCAGTTATATCAATCTAGGTCAGGAAATAAATATGATGAACGACCTAGCTCCAGAGGTGAGCAGAAAGAAACGAGCGGCTTGTTGAGTTTTCAAGAGCATTGAGAATGTCGTGAAGAGGACAAAGAACACTCCACTCCGTGCCCACCTTTTCGACTCAACGGTACTTCCTGCCCTAACGTATGCGTGAAAAAACTGGTCGCTACGTAAACAGGATGAAAGGAGCAGCGTCATCGAACGCGCAGTCGAAAGGACGATATTAGGAGTATCCCATTCCACACAAGTAAGGGATGGGATCCGACGCTCCGATCTGCGTCAACTATCAAAAATCAAAGATGCCGTTTCATACGCCAAACAGTCGATGATAAGGTGGGCCGGACACGTAATGCGTATGAATGACAACCGATGGACAAGAGCCGTTAGTGATTGGATTCCTCGGGATGTCAAGCGTACTGCAGAAAGACCACCGGCCGGATGGTTAGAGTTTTTGGCGAAAAGCTTAAAAGAAAGATATGTGCTTAACGAGTCCCTAGAGCAAGCAGAACCCACTAGGCTACTTTTGCTCGCGACAGGGAAAAATGGAAGGCTTCCTAGCGCCCACTCGAGTCACTCGACGATCAACGGGAGTACAGGTGATACAGGTGATACAGATTATGGCGGCCTTGGGACTTCGTTTTTTAAATTAGCGGCTTTCTCTCCATTTCACGAGAAATGGAACCCTGTGCGAAAGAGGGAGTAGTCTGATATAGTGTAGAATTTTGGAACAAAAATGAAAGTTGTGAACGTGAAGAAAGGCATGCTTATAATTCAGTGCCGAGGTTAATAGAAAGTCGATCTTGGGGACTGTTAGGAGAATGATAATGTTTAAGCCAAACCTTCGATTTGCTTTAATCTAGTCTAATTCGTTATGCTATTCTCCACAGAGAGACTCCCACGAGGGGCGTTGAAAGCGGGACTTCTAAAATTAGAAATAAAGTCGTCATGATAAACTCAGATAGCCTTAATCCTGCTCGTTCGATTTTAATCTGTATGCACCAATGTGACGTTCTTCAGACGTTCTTTTGAGTCCAACCCTGGAGTTAAGGTCTCTAATGGCTTTAAAAATATACAGTCTCCTCTGCAGAATTTTTCCGAATCCGTGGTAAACTCTTTGAGTTCATCTTCTTCATAGCTTAATAATGGCATGCAGACAACGAAGATTGTCAAAGCCGGTATTGATCCACATCTCTTCAACCGCAAACGCCCGATTTAAGCTTTTAGCTACTCGAATGAGTCGATGTTCACCGCCGAACTCGTGTTGACGAGAACATCTACGCCGCTAACTCCTCTATTGTCGCATGTTCTGGGAGAGGACTTCTCTGGTGTCAGGGAATGCGTTCAGTGGTTGGCGTCTTCTCGTATCATCCAGTCCGATGACGTCGCGCCTTATCCTTCTTACCTGGATGATCGGGTCATCTATGGAGAACTGCAATATGGGTGCAAATAGTCGGCGTAGTCCTTCCGGGTTTAGGCAGCCTAGAACGGCTCAGATTTCAGCAGCCTCTCTGCACTCGTCTTACGGAACGCCTCCGTATAGGAGCTGTTTTGGGTTCACAGGCACAAAGTGCATTTATTTTGCTGTGTTTGGTGTTTGCTACCCACATATTAGCTTGCTGTGCTCTGGACATGGGTGTTGGGCATAGCCACGGGTAGTTTGTCAATCTTTTCCAGACTAAACGAGCAGCTTATTTGTTGGAGGTGCTTCCTACTTCTCCGCAGATACCTTCCAGTCACCTGATCGCAGGTTTTGGCCGAATTGACTCATAGAACACAATCCGTATAAGCGAGAAAGCACCCACGCACACATGTATGAATATATCATCGTAGACACAACAGGTGCGTGCTAAATCGGCGCAGCAGACATAGAAAGTCCATCTCCTGGATCCATTTGCATCTCAGAGAAGCAAAGGTCGCTTTTGGTTTACGACTAACCTCCTACCCACCACCTGTGGACGCGCCATGTTGCAGCGCGAATGAACGGCATGGCACCCCTCTCTGAGAGAGATTTGTGGAACATGATGATGCTTTTGGTAAACAAAACATTGTACAGGGTACCCTTCATAAATATACCTTTGTTCTCCTTATGTAAGCGATTAGATAATACGGAGGGGGATAGCCGTTAACACTTTTGTTAATGTGCAGCCGACTCAGTAAACACCCTTGCAAGATCAAGGATAATGCCTTGAGAGTTTATCATTTCTCGAGGGACGCGCCATCTGTTTGGCTCCATTAAGCAGCGCAGAGATGATTTAATGTATATTAGGTCTACACAATGATTTTTTGGGGCTTATCGAATTATTAGGGAAAGACTTGATTTTCTCAGTGCATGAGATCGAACAAAGGACTACGTTACATTGCAGAGGTCCTCTAACCTTTCCGATACATCGTTAACAAATATTACGCTTGATTAAGATTCAAATGGTAGTGCATAGCTGTGGTTCATTGAAAGCAGCTGTAAATCGTACCATAGATACTTAAGTAATAAAATAAGGGACTTTGGGTGAACGCCTTTGAAACAACTATGTGCATGGGATTAGTTTTCGGTAAAACATATGTAAGTTTCACTGTGAAATTATTGTTCACAATAAGTCCTCAAAGCAAAATTCAAGCCTCTGAAAATAATTTAGCAATAGTGTGATCTGATTTTTACGTCTTCCAAAACTCAGCTTCGTCTGCTTTGAAAAAATTTGTTACCTTTGTTTTCGCAGGTTTTATTCCACAAGCCTTCGGCTTCTACATCGTTCTTGAGCGCTTGATTTTTTTTCCTAGCTTAAACTTTGACTTCAACTTTAACATCGCCCCCGAATCAAGTAGTAGAAAGACCGAACGAAAGAACCGTTTCCGAAGAGATACTTCCCTGGGATTCACATTACGGTGAAGACCTAGATAAGCCCTTGCATGGTTAAATCAGGACTCCAGAGAGTATCAAATTGTCCAAGCAGCAATAAACATGGCTCCTGTCTGCAACCCGTCTCTTCCATGGAAATTTGTTTTTCCAGAGATAAAGCTGCTGTTGGAAATGGGAGTCCCCTAACGGCACGACTCATGCAGAGGTCGACCATATTCTGACGAATAGAAGATGATGGTTTCTTGAAAGATCAACAGCTCCATCGTTCTGTACGAGGTTTGATCAGCACTTTCTTCGCGCAAAGATTTGATTAGGCCGTAAGCTGGAAAAGAATTCATGTCATCGACCACTAAGAAAAAGTTTACCTGTTTGTGACGAGAACATTTTGAACAAAATCTTATCCAGACGTTATTGACAGGTTAAAGAACACCTGAACGAAGACTACGAGCTGCTTGTTGAAGGACATAAAAATTGTGCTGAATTTGCCTATGTTCCTCAATTAAGAGAATTAGATTGCATCTCCATTACCACTATGAAGATGCCCAACATGAGAGGGAAACTAGCTTGTTCTTACCGAAACATGCAGTCTGAAAAAATGGCTGCCGGGAGTTGTGCGACTATAATATTCTGCTGTCAGACCTAATGAACAAATATGGGATCATCAAGACTTCTTGCCATGATATGGAATTAATAACGGAAAAGCTCTACACCAACCTTCTCCCTTTCACAATCCCCGTCTCATACCCTAAAATCCTCGCTAGAGAAAAACTACCTGGAATTGTGCCCTCTGAGGTTCAAGTTGAGACAGAAAACATTAAGAAAGGCACAGGTCTAGGATCCGATAATATTACTGCTGACTTTCTTAGAGCTAGAAGCCACTATTTACAGGTAGTCCTCGCAAACTACTTGACATCCTAACTTCAAAAGGAAAAAATCCCAGAACAGTGGAGAGCGTTGCACACGGTCATCCTACCCAAGAATGTGGCCGAAGGGATCTCCGTAGACGTCACTCGATGTGGTTGTTGAGTATACTTCACAAGCTCCTTACGAAGATTACCCTGTCACGTATAGCAGGGAAATTGGATGAGGTACAACTATTTGAGCAAGCAGGAATTCGACAGAAATTTTCCGGTATAAACCACATCCAAACTGTGTCCAGGATCATCAAAGGTTTTGGGAATACCACCCTCCCTTAGTCCCGGTCTTTGTCCACTGTGAAAAAGCTTCCGATATTTTGGAAACAAACGCAATTATATTAGCGCTCGTCGGCCAAGGATTGGATCCATCCTATATAAGAACTCTAACTGTTGTTGGAACAGCAGTACAAAGACACAGCTTTTCTGT
This sequence comes from Angiostrongylus costaricensis, assembly GCA_900624975.1. Classification (NCBI taxonomy): domain Eukaryota; kingdom Metazoa; phylum Nematoda; class Chromadorea; order Rhabditida; family Metastrongylidae; genus Angiostrongylus; species Angiostrongylus costaricensis. The sequence continues at coordinate 36,245 of UYYA01004180.1, read as the reverse complement.
CGACCTCTTAGCATACCCATAGGAAAAGAAGTTCGACAAGGCGACATATTATGGCCAAAGGTGTTTAGTGCGGTACTGCGGTGGAAAACAAAGTCACTCAACTGGGACGAGAAACGCTTACGTATTGATGGAAAATTCCTATCAAATCTTCGTTTCCGGACGACATCAGTATCTTCTCAAGGAGTACCAACGAAACACTGACGATGATCAATGAGCTCCGTGATGCGAAGAAAGATCGGAGCACTGATAAAGGAAGAAGACCCGGCTCACGAAAAAGCCATTGTGCAAAGTCGAAAAAATTGCGTATACATTGAGTGTTCAATGGACATAGAGAACAACATGAGGGAGGAATTTAACAAAAGAAAGAGAGCAGCTTGTGCCGCTTTCGGGCCTCTCAAAAAAGCCACCGACCAACCGAAGGACCAGAAAACACGCGCCCACCTCACCTTTGATTCAACAGTCCTCCCAGCGATCTGTTATACAGCAAAGACGTGGACTGATACTTCAGTCAAGTCAATAACATTGCGCACTACTCACAGAAGGCTTGAACGATGTCTTCTGAAATATAACTGGGATATTCCATATCTAACCGGAATGCGAAGCTCTGGTCGTCGAAATTTGTCCATCTTCGAGATCTAGGAAAATAAACATCGATAACGAAACATAAATGGCTTGCTCACATATTGAGAACAACAGACGTCAGATGGACAAAAACAGTTGCAGAATAGACTCTATGAGGATGCAGACGTTTGCTAGGACAACCACCTACAAGTTGGGTGGACGTGTACCTAACTAAAGTCAAGCCGCTCTTCTCGCAGCTGCAGTTTTTTTACAAATTACGGTATGAGACTCGCACCCGCCAACATGTTCGAATCAAACCAGTACCATGAAAGACGATTGCGAAGGAAAGAGATGAATGGAAAATGTACTAAGGTTCGCACAGTTGGTGAAGACTGGCCGCCCATGTATCCAATTAAGCTTATTCCACTGAACTTAACTCGATGCTCCTGGAAAACTCACTCATAGCAATAGGAAACAGTCATGGACAATCAACTAGAGCTTGTTCTGGAGACGGTGGTGTCACCGAAACACCAGCTACAGGAAAGATTTTTCCATACCAGTATAGGTTCACTGTTGAAACAACATAATTTTAAATTCATCTTCTTCACCTTATCAGTTTGTATTTCTTGAGAATTCAACAAATCTGCCTCAAAACTCGAGAAACGTCCAGGTTTTTCATTTACAGGGGAATGATAAGAATATGTTAGAAAAAGTTTGAAGTGACGAATAAGTTTGGAGCCTTTAGAAAACAAATTCACCACTACCAATCAGCTATTCAAGCCGGTTCGAAATACATTCGCTCTATGTGACACGCTACCATACATAAACAGCTGGAGTTTCTTAGCTGAGATATCATTCAATTCCAAGCATGTATGGCAATTCCTGAGAAGAGAAATCTTAACGTCAAGAAACACGTCGTCCATTTAAGACGAAGGATCCAAGAATATAGCATGATGTGTGCCTGAAAGAGCTCTATTGAACGTTCAATATAACTAGTTTGCAATTACTGTGTCCGACGATGGACTAAGGGACCATGTTGCCTTCCTATTGCGATTACAAAAGAAATGGAACGCGAGCGACAGTGAAATACGTTTCCTTCTCTTTACATACATAAATGGACGACCAAATCAATTTGTGGTAAAAGCACTTGTTCGATACGGTTGAAAGGATTACCGTTGTGTTAATGGAAGATCGGTGCCATTTAGTGCATTCATCACTCTACCACGACTACACATTCTTAGAGGATTGTAAAGTTGTAATTCCTCGCTAACTTACTTGTTACTCAAAAAGGCCTCTTTAAATTACTTATCTCAGTTAGATAGTTCTATGGCTCACTCACAAATGCCGTCGAAGTCCCAGAACTTCAATTTGATTTATTCTCTTGTAACCGTTATCTATGCAGGTGGTGGATTCAGCGGTCACTAAAGGATCTCTTCCCAGTTTTCCTCGCTACAGTGTCGAGCGCTGGTTTAATAATGACTGTTTTTATTAAGGTCATGACATAGCTGTGGCTTGGTATGTCATATCTTTAATTACAGCAGTCGCCGTCCTTTGTAGGATTGGAGAGGTAACTAGCCACCGTGTAGCTTGTATGTTACCGCAACGACAGCAATCTTGCATTGAGTTGAACGACCTCTTGATTGCTATGTGCCTTGCAAAATACGTAGCTCACATCCATCGTTATTCATTTTCTGTTATGCATTTATTTCTATGCTTGCGCGACCGGACATAATCTGACACTTCAACTTTAAACGAACCTATTTCAGCATATTGCTGAGTTTCTTAGGCAAAAACGTCAGAATCTACATACCTTCGCGGATAATATATACACACATCTTTACTTCACCACAGTGAAACCTCAGTTTCCCACCAATTGTTCTTCACTTGTTTGAATAAACGCAAACTTCGTCGACGACTCAACGGTCTCCGTGTGGATCGTTGATGATAACGACAGCGCTAAAGGCATAAAAGAAACTCCAGATTCCTTATTTTATTAATATATTTAGGTCCCTAGGAAATTCCATAGATCTCTTAACAATTCAAACGATCGAGTTTCTATAAACCTCGGCAAAAATAATCAGCATATCTATATGTTACTACGAACTCCCCTTGTTCAGGTGATGCGAGGTTGGTTTGCTGTTGTTGTTGTTCGATGTATGACGTTTCCGCGACTTCACTTTCCCAAAGCTGTGCTGTTGCGAGTGGGACTCACTCCAACCTCGGATCAGCTCAATAAGTGCAGTTCGTAAGAACATATATGGATATATTCTATAGATTCTTGAAGCGATACGGAACTACATCCTTTGTGAGTCCATAACACCCAGTGCCCAAGCACTTTAGTTGTCAAAGAATCAACATCGTTACGTATTAATTCTTCTCCCAAATTGTCTCTCAAATAAATGGGAAAATTTATTTTCTATAGATGTTAGATGAGCCTTAGAACCATATCAACAGACAACAATGAATCAAATCAACAATAACAATTTGATATCCAGCCGTTCAGTCGACATTATAAACAATACAAAACCTTGGCTACAATCCTAAATATACCAACAACACCGAAACTTGGAAAAAAATGGTAACCAAACCTTGCTTAGGGCTTACAAACATAACAGAGCATAGGAAAACATAGCAAGACGATTAAGCTAACCATCACCAATGATTTCTATATGATGTAGTGCTATATAAATGATAAATTCCATATAAGTTTGCAATAACAAATGCTAACAAATCATCACAAGTGAATGAGTTTTTACCAGGTTGTTTTACAAACCTATCAAGATTTTTAATGGAATTCATACTACTCTACCTTTATATGGGGTAATTAGCAGGGGGATTAAAGGCTATTTATATTTGTTATATGCTGCATACACTGCAACTCTGTTTTATACCAAGGTAATAAGACCATCACACCGCGTTTGAGAAGGAACTACCACGACTGCTGTTTTTTCGACGTCGAACCGGGCTCCTTATGCGCTTACTAGGGGAAGTGCTCTTTCGTGTCCTTGATGGGCTACGCAATGATAATGTATTGTCGACCATGTTCCTCAACTCTCTCCATTTTTCGACCCAGTGTCGACGTTCTTCCAGTACAATCCTTGCGTTCTCTGGGCTGAATAAATCAACATTTACAATAACAGCGTGCGAAAACTTATTATTTTTTATTATTATGTTCATAACATCAGAATACAATATAATAAAGAGATTCCATGAATTAATTCATCTAACGGAACTTATACCGATAAGTAAGGATTATACGTAGCACGGATAACGTGACGAAGAAGGACAAAATATAGAAAAAACACTTTTCTCTAGACGTTTCGAGAGCAAATTTCTTGAATCTAACAAGCCGGATTGTCAGGTTTATACTTTGCAACTACACGTTAAATTCATTGGTACGAGTATGATTGCTTTGCGTCAATGTACTCTGCAAATCGACTTGACCGAAAGTCTAGAATCAAGAGGCTGTGAGGTTAAAAGTGATGTTTACTCCGAAGAACTGCATGCAACAATCTCTATCCCGCAAAACCGCAAAAATGAAGGGTTTTACATTAAAAATGCGACGGTTTTCCGCATCTCCCAAGGATTAGTACCTACTCCGAAGCTGCTGCGCATAACGAGGAGCAATTACTACTCTACTATTAACTACAAAACTAATACTATCACATGTAGTAGGTACAAAATTAATGGTTGCTTCAGTTTTTCGTCGAGCAAAAAATCTTGGAATTTCAACGATAAGTTCCACTACCGGAATCATCATAAAAAACATTCGTCAAGTACCTTTCTGAGAATACCGGATCCGGTGCTATACGCAGTTTCCAGGTTTTATCTCCTGGCACGGCGAATGTTGAAAGAATATCTTCAGCATCCTTGGAATTTATTTTGAAGCACCTCAATACAATGAGTTGTCATAAAAATACAACAACTCCTGTGCAACTTTTGCGATCTCAAATAAAAAACTCTATGAGGCTAAAAACATTAATATGTAAGGAAATATTCCAAAAAAAAAAAATTAGATGGGAAAATAGCAGAAATGCCTAATATTCTCCATGAAGTTAGACTTTTAGTAATCCTTTAAATCATAGATATTACTTGATCAGTAAAGCGCGAGTAACAGGTTGGCCGAAATCAAGGATACAAAGGGAAAGATCTCGAGCGCATCGCCACATTTCCGCACGGTGTTCGTCCAGCTGAAATTTTCATAGATTTGTCAAGATACATCGCTTCTAACGGCAAATCCTAGACGTATTTCTAGAGGAAAACCACAAAGTCGGACAAGTTTACAAATGCATTCTATAGTACTATTACATATTCCACAGTACTTCCACCTATAACTGTGATTGGCGAAACAAATCGGGTGTGAATTTGCTTAAAAGCATTTCGACAACAATAGTGATAAGCGAACCAACCTTCCCAAGAGTAGTGGAATGCGCCACAGTTAGATCATGGAATAAGAACTCAGACTTTAAGACCCAAACACCTAAATTCACGTTCAAAGAGTAAAAGAGTAAAAAAAGAAAGTTGTAAATCCCCGCAAAAACTTAAGTAGTGTTGCAAATATCAAGCAGTATCGGCAATACCAGGAAAGTTTTACCTTGAACAAGCCTGGCGCATTCTTGAAGTTGCTGAAAGAGCTCTTCTCGTGTAAATGAAGAACCCACTAGTCGTACTATATCGTCTGTTCTTATAACACGTGCTTGAACGAATATATTTTTGACTCCATTCATAACAATTAAAATCCGCATAAAAACACTTACACTTGAATAACTGCGCTTTAACTTGCTGGTGAATGGGCATTTCTCGGATTTCTTGCTGAGAGGCCAACACATTGCTGCGAGTGAAATCACTGAAAATCACTTCTGAAAAAGTTGTCAGATCATATCTACTACCAGCTGTTAACACTGTTTAAACTAACAAAGAGGAACCTCAACGTTCCTCATTTCACCAAGGTTTTAAAAAACAATTTTCAGTCTGTCTCAGTGAATGGACGACTTGTTTCTGAACAGTATATTACGTCCATGCATATTTTCTATGCATAACGCACCATATGCATTGAATACAATGCATATAATGTGAAAATAACGGCCACCTTTACATTAAACTCGTCTAGTTGTAATGAAAACCGTCAGAATTTACAGATGACTTCTTAGAAGAGCTCTTCTATTTCACAAAGATGAAATTCCGACTTTGTGGACTCGATGACACGTAATTCTTTCATACTTTTGCGTCAACTTTAGTATTTCAAAGATGAAACCATCTGAACAATCGAGATTCCGTCCAACATGATCCAGTGGTGTTCTCCAATATTTCGTTTTAGTTAGCAGGTGTTGTGTTTACGTTTAAAACTTTAAAGATTTGAAATTCGTTTTCAACTTTTTAAAAATCCTAATTCCAAAGATATGTAAAGCTAAACATTTTACAGAACAATATGATTAAGGTGATAGAACGATTTTTCTGCTATAAGGCCGTACAAATTAAATACTCTTTTGAACGAAAAATCATCGCTAATTTTTAAAGAAACCATTTTGGCTCAATAAGTGCTTAAGTGCAGACTTTACATTATATTTCTATATTTTTACAACCATGTACTCGATTTTGTACATAAAATACGTTAGAAAGCTGGTAGGTATTCAAACTTGAACTCAAAGGTTTGGAAATGTCTAATTTCATCGATGTTACATTTTACCAAGGAACGTTAATGGTTGTGCATCAGTGCGATTGTGCAGATATTCCTTGATGTTGATGGGGCCATCAATGTGAAAGGACCTGGGACGACCTGCTGTCATTGAGGATAATTCGGAAAAGTGAGGTAGATAGATGCACAGCTGTTTAACCGTTTACTGTGGAGGCTGGGATAAGCAAAAGTTTCGGAGCAGCACAAGTGAAGTGTAAAGTATAAAAAAAAACGAAAAAGTGCAAATTAAACGAGAATAGCTAAAAAATCGAAAGAAAACGTCTCGTCGTTACGTAAGATGGGACAAAAAAAGAATGTTATCTTGCAACTCGTGAGCAAAAATGAATCGATTCTGATGTTCTATACACTGACCATCAACTTTCATCATGGTCTGAAAGAGTATTTGAAATTTAGTTGAAATGAAACTAGTTTCCAAATAACACCACTTCTCTTATGTCTTCCAAAACTGACAATGTCAAACATAAGACAATTTCCAGCATCTAATTCTGACCACTGAAACAATTTGCTTCAGATCAGTAAGTCAATAACACTTTGATAATAACCCATTCCACCCGTATGGACACTATGGTGTCCATATTCAATTGTACAGATCTTTTTACCGCTTGTATATATTCATTCGATAGCAAAGCGAACACCTAATGATTTGTAAAATTACTTTTCCGAAAACATCCACTGACGTCTACTACTTTTCAGTGACAATTTATTGCTACTTTATTTCAATCGCTATGGTTATTGTACCGAATGTACGGATACGAAAATAACGAAATATAAAAGAGGATAAAGCTCTCGGCATTGATCAATCCCTTTGGAATGCGCCATGCATTCGATTTCATTAAGCACCATTAGAGGTGACTGAATCCATATCTAACCTTTACAATAACTCACAGTGGCCTACCTATGCATCAAGTCAGCGTCTTACTGTATTCATGTATATTCGCAGACAAGACTGGTGCCAATTTGCCGACCCTGAAGAGATGGAGGGCTTGTGGGCCTCGGACGCCGGGATCGATTCCATGTGTATTGCAGGGACCCTCCGACCACTACGTCACACGCTCCCAAAGAAATGTGCTCAACATAAATTGCAAAATATTCCAAATGCCGACAGCAATGCATTTGCAGCATGGACCAAAATGACATATAATAAATATTGGTATACATACCATTTATAACCCATGATAGAGCAGAGTTCTACAATCCGGTCATGTTAAAAACCCCGTTAACCCTCTAGTTATTGAAAAAAGAAACTCTTATTGTCAAAAAACCAGAACTACCGCAGTCAACGAAAAAATGCTCGTATTCGAATGGGCCAGAAAATAAAATCTACTCACACTTGCTCACGCTCATCACAAATAATACCGCGTTCGACGAGATCCCTAGTCGTTAATACTTCAAAGTTTTTCGATTCATTAAAGGAAAGAGGAGTCATCTGTGCGAGCTTTTCCTCAACTAATGGTTCCTAAAAGTTCTTCGGTACAAAAACAACTTAATGTCTGTGAAAAAAGGCAAGTAAAAGTTCGGTGTAATGTAAGGCGCGTACTATTCACTTTGATGATAGCAAAAAGCTGAACCAACAAACCTCTTTTAAATGAACTTCCATTGGTATCCATGAATCGCTTGCGATCAATTTTTCTCTATATAGAGCACTTGCTTCTCGTCGCTTCTTCTGACGTTCTGTTTCCAGTCTTGTAAATTTTACTCGGATCTTAAACAATCCAGAAGTTCTTGAGAACCAATCACAACAAAGAAGCTGAGTGCATGAAAACCTATACGACAAAAAGAGGATCTTTCAATCCTACCACCAACGAGCAACATCTCTGTCTACGACGGTTACATTTAAAACTAGCTCAATACTTTACTACATATAGGCATTTCATTCACAAACGGCTTTTTCTCTGGATTCATCTTAAAACTTCCACAAAAAAAACGCTTTATAGTTCAAAACTTTAGAGCCAATTCGAAGATTTCATATTCGCATGTGAAAACTATGACCAGCTATTGTGGTTCAAACAAAAAATCAGAAAAAGTGTAAAGTGCTTTGCTCGATAGCATTGAAAAATAAACATAAAATAAGATAATTCTTACCAGACCAATGTCGCATCGTTAAGCAATTTAAAACTATGGGATTTGGGCAAGTAGCTTATAATTACTTAAGCTTAAGTAGTAAAAACTTCACATAAATGTTAAAACTATTACCATTCACAGCAATTTTTCAAACTAGTGCATAAAATTTTCAAAAACAAGGGGAATAATCCCTTTCGGAGAGTGTTTTAAGTGTTTCTGACTCTAAATCCGTAATTTCTAACTAATTAAGAGTTCTAAGCACTGTAACAAAGTTCGAACAATGTCATCAACAGCCACTGAGCCCCACTTCTGACATTTTTCATGAAATTCCTTCTAGTTCTTGAAGGCAGAAACAAAAAGCAACCACTACCTGTTTGGCGTCCGCTTTTGCCGACTCGGAATCCGACTCGCCTGATGCTCCACCTATATACGCTCCACAATACAATATAATGAATGATGAACAGAAATGCAAAGTATTGATTTAAGGAGACGTACCATCGTCTTCACGGTTTACCTTGGTCGCATTATTAAGATGAGCGAGTGACATGTGCATTTCGAAGGTGCCGGCGATTGGACTAAGGAAGAATGTGTCTAAATAAAATGACTAATAAAAAGATACAAAGGCAAAAACGACCATTTGAACGTCTAAACAAACTTTCGCGAAAGAATCCAACGGCAAATTGAACGTAATCATCTCGCACATATGACCGACCTTCGTAGATTTCATCGAATTTTGTTGGAGCACTATAAAGAAAAATGAAAGCGTTTACTGTTTGTTAACTTAACAAATAAATGCGCCGTAACAGTCTAGTGAATGAAGATCTAGCCTATTTGATGAAATGATAAAGGATAAAGCTCTCGGTGTTGATTAATCCCTAAAGGACGCACCATGCGACTTCACTAAGCATCGTCGGAAGTAAAGAATGCACATATGGCGTGTAAAACGATTCGCAGTGGCATGTCGACGTATCGAGTTAGTGCTGCTAGCCTCGCAGACAAATGTGGTAGCAATCTGCCAACCTCAGAGAAATGGAAGGCTTGGTGACCATGAGACGCGGGGATCAATCGCATGTGTATTGCAGGGCGACTCCAACCACTGCGTTACATGCCGGCTGCGATGAAATGAAGCAGGCCAATTCAGAGTTTCCTCAGTGTGAAGAATTAACTGATATATAAAATGAACACGGGATTACTATGAAACCGGTTACCTACTTCACGTTTTAGTAGCATAATCTTAAACAGTCACAGAGAGGCAAAAAAAGTTTCCCTTAACGATTACACTCACATATCATTCTCAGATTTCACGATTGGTAAGTTCATAGCAGCAAAACGTTCAGCCTTTTCCTTATCAAATGACCCACTCGATACATCGGGAGCGAGACGCATTTCCATCTGAAATTCGGATCAACGGACGTTCTTCACACAAAAAAATTGTGAACAATAGATTATCAGCTAAATGAATAAGAACGCGCTGTACCAGAAAACCCCGAACAAAAAGAACGACTATAATGCTGAGATAATCTTAGCCGCTTTATTTGCTGTCTACTCTCTTTAATGGCAGGGTATATTGCGAAATATAACTTCAACGATGCTGAGATATTTGCAAAACTCTGGACCACAGGTGTCTGCGGTGGAGAACAAACACGCTATTGTCCTTTCCGGGGACTAACGCGCTCAATCCCACTGACGGGTGATTGCTGATGGCAGAGATCGATAGAACTAGCTGAGAGACAGGCGAAACGAAGGACCCGTATGGTGTGGTGGTGAACGCGTTACTCCCCGGAAAGGACAATAGCGCGTTCGTTCCCCACCGCAGACACCTGCATCATTGAAATGGTGAGATATCTGCAAAACGATCGAACTTCGTTGTTACCCTTTCCAGGGACTAACATGGCAATGTGGTGAACACGTTAGCTCCGAAAGGAGAACAATGTTACCCTAGACCTTATTTTATGCCATAAACAAACCTTCAAATAATCTACCCTCATTGTTGTGAACGGAAAAGAACGTAAAGTACCCCGCTTACCATTTTCACGTTCTTCTTATAACGAATTCGCGGATGCCGTTCGAAGTTGAATGCGTCTTTTTTCCTATCAGGAAAATGTAGGCGGTAAAGCTCGGTGTTTGGAAGCTCGTTACAGACCACCACATCAAACTAAATTAGAATTAGTAAGAGAGACGTTCCAATGGAAGCAACATAGTTTAAACCAATGGTTTCTCAAAGACAACCTTTTTTATAAAAATGTAACCCATTAAATCAATATGGGTTGAAACTCGGTTTACTATGGCATTAACTTATAAAACTACATTACCTAGGTGCAACATCTATAATCTTTCAGACATTCACTACTACTATGGTAGACGAATTTATAAAACGTTTTTCTCCAATCGGCGCAGTAAACGCATAAAAGGGTAAACCTCTCGGCTTTGGTCAATCCCTGAGGGATGAACCATGCATTCGACTTCATTAAGCATCATTTGGAGGCGAGTGGATGCATATCTGGCTTTTATAAATGACTCGCGGTGGCCTATCGATGCATCGATTCAGTGCTGCTATCCTCCCAGACAAGTCTGGTACGAATTTGCCGACCCCAGAGGGATGGAAGGCTTGGTGGGTTACGGGCGTGGGGACCGATTCCACGTCTGTGTTGCAGGGCGCCCCCGACCACTGCGTCACACTCGTCCTTAGTTCGGCACAGTATTCCTCGAAGAGCCCCACCTTTTCAACATTTAAATTTTAACTCGAGTTTTCGCAACATAGCGTAACGAGAGTTTTTCTTTTCATTTCACATGACCCGTCATCTAGCTACTGTGCGTATCCCAGCACTTCTCATGTTCGGTTCGTTTACCTCCCGTTCATCGTCCACAATGGTTACTGGTCGAGCCAATTCTCCTCCCATTCTTGGAGATAACCGCGCTAAGGCGTTCCCACGTTGATTGAAGGAAAGCATTGTGGCGAGGATCAAACTAGTGCCTTTTGGTCGCTGATCGACGGTATCACTAACCACTCTGCTTTCCCTGCCCTTATTATTTTTATTGACGAATTTCATAGTTTAGTAGTACAGAAGACGTCCATGCTTTTCACCTGGTTATTTTCCGACAGATGTTATGAGGTCATAAATTCTATTTTACGCGGTCTTAACAAAAAGGAGTGTGAATTGATATCTATACCTATTACTCCTGAATGCTCTCAACAGTTTATCGCCTCATCGTGGCTGGGAGGTGTTCCTGAGTATCGGACTGCAATGCACAGCGGGAGATTCATTCCCTGGCAAGGTCTACCAAGCTGCGAAGGAGCCCAAAATTTCCATCAGGAAGCCTAGCTAAGAGTAAACCAATACCTGGAACCCCCATCGTCCTGGTATCAAAGTCGCAAAGTGGCAAATCTCTCCATCTCTGATCCACACGGGCTGGGACTACCTGCGGTGGTAAAGACCTGGGGCAGACTTTGGCCAGGCTGACCTCGGTATTCCAGGAAACCACAATGGCTTAACCAACGAATTTCCAAAAAATGAAGATTATGCTGGGGCCCGCACAACCAGTGAGGACGGGCCATTCAAGTATCAAGTATCAAGTATTGCTCCTGAACACCGGGCAGGATGACCTCCACTATATCGATAACTATTGTCCAATGTGTTTGCTATCTGTCGTATACAAACGCTTCTCTCGAGCGATCCTAAACAGGATTGACAGAATACTGGAAACACTAAAGAGTGAGTGTTAGTGTTGATATGTAAACACTGTCCTTTTAAACACTCCATCAAGCTTCAATAACTTCAGTTATTTCACCTACCTCTCAACGGCTTATCGCTCCATCGTGGCTGGGAGGCGCTCTTGGGCGTCGGGCTGCCCTGTGCAGCGGAGAGATCTATCCCTTCAGCAAGGTCTCCTAAGTGAGGAGTCCGGTGTTTGCGTCAGAAGGCCCAGCCAAGAGTAAACCAATACCGGTATGCACCATCGTCGTGGCATCAAACTCGTCGCATGGTAGAAAATCTCTCTCTCACCAAGGGCGGCGGCTGCCTATGATTGTGACGACCTGGTACAGACTTCGGCTAAGGTGACCTCGGGACTCCACAGAACCACAATTGTTAAACCAACAAAACTACGAAAAAATGGAAATCATGCTGGAGACCGCAGAACTAGTGAAGATGGGCCATCCTAGTATCCAAGTAATTAAGTACTTCACCTAACCTCTTTGTTCCACGTTGATTAAATTGTTTAACATATTGGTCACCTAACTATGTCATTAACACCCCAAGCACATGCATTAAATAAAACTTTATAACGTTAATTTTTTCATTTCCTGCCTACCACAATTTTTAACGGAAAGGTAATATGTGAAATTCAACCACAGTGATGCTGAGATATCTGCAAAACTCCGGACCGCAGGTGTCTGCGGTGGGCATCGAACGCCCTATTAACCTTACCAAAGGCTAATATGTTCACCACCACACCATGCAGGTGCTCAGTTTCCGCCTATCAGCTAGTTGAAACTTCATAGTTTAACGAAATAGCGTACCTCTTTATTAAATGTTTTACTGTGCACCAAACTAACTAATAGAAATTACGAAAGATCCAATTGAAATCATACTAAGGATTTTACCAAAAATAAAGAGCAATATGGAGAATTTATCTACTAAAACGCCCTAGTTTCGTCGTCCTGCTAATACCCTAGGCTCATAGGGTTACCTAATGAGAACAGTGTTCCTAAGCAGTCCCTACAACACCAGTCAGAGTGTGACTGTTTAAAGTGATTGAAAGATTTAAATAACAAAGTCTTACAGACTCCGGTTCCCAACCACATACTAAAATATTTCTTGAATAAAAAGTTGAGTGGTTTTCTACATGGTTGTCAGCTATGGAGAAAATTGCTTCTTGAATCCTCAATAACAATAATAACCAAACCTCTAGTTCACTCTCACTTCCTCCCTCATCACCAGAATCCAGCACGGTTTTGATTTTCCGGCTCTTCTTCTTTCGTACTACAACGTCTTCATCGTCATCCATCGTGAGCGATAACTGGATCAACAGAACTATTGGAAAGACGGTCAACAGAAGAATGTCAGGTACGTCCTTATGATCAGAATTTACCGAGCCAAAGACTCATACGCAGTGAATCAAGCACAAGACTAATGGAAAACCGCAGTTCAATAAGTGTTTCAAAAATTCAAGAAAAAAAATGGAATAGATGATTTCAAGAAATATAGAAGATTCAAGGATTTCATCGAATCCAAACCAAGCTTGATCAATCGCTACTATGAAACAATAGCAAATGGTCGGATCTACAGATGACCTCCGAATAGAACCTCGGTCCTCGAATACACTCGATAGCATCGCTCTGAGAGGTACTAACATTTCAACTACTAACCTTCGACAATGCTACCTGTCCTGCGTCAGACATTCACTTCTTTCTGGACCACACTCATTCATTCATGCGCTTTTTTTTCTTCTGGGGGAGAAAAAAAGTGGTGCCAGTTGCACACGTGTTAGTCCCAGTGAAGATTATTGGTTCATTTTGTTGGAAAAGTTTAGAGGGTTAGAAGGTGCATGTCTTGTACTACAGGAACAAATTTTAATAAAAACTGGTTGCCAAAGAAATCGCTGCAATGTGGGGGAGTGAAAGAATGATTCCAGGAACTCTTGTAGAACACCGATGGACAAAAACGTTCGTTTACAGCAACGGTTCTGTTCCAAAGCTGTATTCTTAATTGTATCCTCGCCTTAAGATTAACCTCTATGACCATTTCTCGCACGAGTCACCTACAATAAACAGTTTTGGAATAGGTTAAACCTCAGTGGAACTCCAACGTGGTGGAGTGTCCCTGGATGTATGTCAAACTGCGATGGATTGTGGACGTTCATCTCCGTGGTGTGATTTCTATTCAGACTAAGGAGTCCTACATTTCTATCTAAGAAACAGCCTAAGAGTAAATAAGTTCCGGAAGGCTTGTTCTGTTATTCTGGCAACAACCTTGTCACTAACCGACAACGGGTGGTGACTTGGGAAACTCCTAGTACGGTCTTCAACTTCAAAACTCCATAGCAAGCAGTGTTGCTCAACCGGCAAACTAACAATATAAAATGTGCCGGAGTTTAAACAAATCTTTCTGAGTCGTAAGACAGATAATTGAAGCATGCAGATGAGAACACGTCAACACCGAATTTGGAACTGTACAGTTCACTGTGGTACTCGTGATGGTCGACGAAGCACTTTTATTCGACGATTAGCGCGTAAGGGCCGCAATCGATATTTACGGCTGTTGAAGAAAATGTTATTCAAGAAATGAAGAAAGTGCATGTTCTAATCCACTTATGATAGCAAACGGAGGTGATTCGCAACTTGTACTTGCATGGTTACTATGCTGGTACTTACCAACGAATGTACTGAAGCAGTACCAAAGTTGGCGCGTTGACGTCAATCCGTTGATTTTTACTGTCTGGATGGAAACACTTCTGTTTCATGTTTGTATGCATTGTTTACAATTCGCTATAATCGTAGTTGTCACTCTGTATTCTATCTGTTGTCGACGTGAATACTTCAGTAATCGATCGTTTGGAGTTCCCAGAACGCATGGTTCGACAAACGACTTTAGCTCGAATAGCACTTTCCGTGAGCAATTTCAGTCAGAAAACAGGTTTTGGTCCAAATCGTCTCTACAGGAAAGGTGTTCACTTCGTAGGAACGGAGCCTGATGCGTTGAAGTATCACTTGGTAATTTTGTTCTCCGTCCAATTTTGTGTCCGTACTTAGTGTTTTTGCCTTTCAGCTTCAAGACAAGAAGCCTGGTGAGCCTTATGGGCTGCAAGGTTCCAACCACTTGCTGCCAGGTGTCGGTAAAGTCCACTCTAAACTGCCTGTTAGGGTACGGCTTATTTTCTGGTTTTGCCTTCACGCATGTAATGCATTCTGAATTCATCTTGGTATAATGCATAGGTTTTAGGTTTATATGAAGAAGGACAAGGTATATTCATGGTGCAGTTGTGGTTATAGTGGAAACCAGGTAGTATATTCTTATCCTCACATCTTTTTCATTTGCGACGAGACGATGCCTAATTTTTTGCCCGAATTGAAATCAACCCATACCGGTCGCTCTTCTTTCCGCAAAATGAACCAGCTGTTTCTGTTGTACTTTTGGGTCCATAATTCTGTTTCTCTGTAGATTTTATTGGCGGCTAGTATTTTTTATTTCCTACGCATCCTCTGTGCTCTTCTACGTCTGTTTCCACTTTTGTAAGATATCTAACCCTGAGAACCTCTTCTGTCATTCAACCATTGGGCTTTCTTCGTCACTGCTTTAGCAAGATGTACTGAGTGCATTTCACCCTCCTCACTCATTCTTAAGGGTGTGTGTAGCGCATTGGTCGGAGGAGACCTGCAATACAAATGGGGTTGATCCCACGCCCCAAGCCTACCAAGTCCTCTATCCCTCTGGGCTCGGCAAATTGGTGCCAGACTTGTTTGGGAGGATAGCAGCACTAGTTATAGACATGCATAAACCACTGCGAGTCATAGTAAAGGCCAGATATGCATTCAGTCACCTCCAACGATGCTCGATGAAGTCGAATGCATGGCGCATTCCTCAGAGATTGATCAACGCCGAGAGCTTTGTCCTTTATCCTTTACGTGTTGTGGTATCCTTGTGTTGATGAAGGGAGTTCGAAGCGAGTTTTTAGTGCTGCGGTTTTGGAAACTATTACTTAGTATTTATTTGTATTTTTAAATAATATGGTTGGAATGAAATCGTTCGGAACACGTCTGTGAATTATCATACTTCCATTCCAGCCACTGTGTGATGGTTCGCATAACTCGGTTCGAATTCCAGACTTGAAATTGAAACCAGTACGCTTTATTCCCGATAATGATATTACAGTATGGTTGTGTAATTGCAAGCAAACAAAAAATCGGTGAGATGTTGTCCTTTAAGCAAATTCTTTTTTATTTCTAGGTTGCGTAGTTTCTAATACATAGTGTTTCTGCTATTCAGAGCGATCTTTATATGAATTACAATCATTTAGACCATTTTGCGACGGATCTCATAAGAAACTCGTCGATAAGAAGAATACAAGTCTTTTTGACTGAGTGTCCTTAATAGGGTTTTCAGTTTCATAGAGGTGTACTGTTTTTATCACACATGTTTCACGATTTCATTAAAGTA
Organism: Angiostrongylus costaricensis; assembly: GCA_900624975.1. Taxonomy (NCBI): domain Eukaryota; kingdom Metazoa; phylum Nematoda; class Chromadorea; order Rhabditida; family Metastrongylidae; genus Angiostrongylus; species Angiostrongylus costaricensis. The sequence continues at coordinate 19,772 of UYYA01004180.1, read as the reverse complement.
TAAATGAATCCATTTGCAAAAAATCTTTCTGTTTCATTTGCCCACCACTTTTCTCACTTGGAATTACAACCATTTATGGCCGGAATTTTTGAAATGGGCATAATTACTTGGAGACTTAGATGACCCATCTTCACTGGTTGTGCCGGCCTCAGCATAATATCCATTTTTTCGGAGTTTTGCTAGTTTAGCTATCGTGGTTCCCTGGAGTCCCGAGGTCAGCCAGGGCAATGTATGCACCAGGTCGTCGCTACCACAAGTAGTTGCTTCCTTTGTGGATAAGAGGGAGATTTGTCACCATTCGACTAGTTCGCTACCAGACGGTGGTGGATTCTGGTATTGGTTTACTCTTAGTTAGGCTTCCTGATGGAAACGCGGCCTGGGAGTCCCTGCCAAGGTGATGAATCCGCACGTCCCCGCGGCGATGAGGCGGTAAACCGTTGTGAGGGAGGTGGGTGTATTTTTCGTAAATTTAGCAGTGCAGTAGTATATGACGGAAATTGGCAGTCGATATCAATCTTATAGTGTTCTTACGTTAGAACATTTCTACGTATTTCTATTACGAAAACTACGAAAAATTTTATATGGTGTACGCATCGGATTGTGCGTACTTTTTCACTGCACACACTATGAATCATGTGTAACCCACACCGTGCGTAGTACCCCTGTCAACAAATTATCTGGTGTGTTATACCCTTCACAAAAAATTAGCCTGCGTGTTCCTTTTCGCTGCATAATTTGGTTTTCCAATGCACTTGATTGCTGATTCTTACGTTTTGTACGTATCCTCAACGTGCTTCTTTGAATTCCTCCATAAATCCCTCTGTGAACACTTTCAGCTCTTTTTTGTGATGGAGAAGAACGCACCTATAGCAGCAGCTTGCAACCATTGTCAGAACACGTGTGGGATATTTTTTCTGTCAGTTTTTATGTTTTATACTTTCTTCTGTTCCATACGATAACTATGATTCATAAGTAACGATTCTAAAGTCAAGAATAGTTAACTGCTAATCAAAAATTGGATTTTACGTGCTTGGATCATATCAGGGAAAGCTGAAGTGTAGAACATAAACAAGATGGAAAAAATTCTAATTAGAATGAGGAACCTCTAATGCATCTCGACGAAGAATCTGAAGAAAGTGAATCATGCGATTAAGACGACGGTGTTGATAATGTGCTCGGCGGAGATTGACCAACTAATGTGGTTCCTCATAAATCCGAAAGCTTCAGTGAGTGGAACAGCTCGGTGCTGATGGGCAACTATTGATTGAATGCAGAGGAACAATACATTTTATGAATTGACGGATATTTGTCTTTTTTAACGGAAGCCAATAGATACGGTCAGGTGGTGTACTAGTTTTATAGGCTTAAAACAGTAGCAGTAGTGAAAGAACCACTTCTGTGTATAAGGGCGCCGCCGAGGGAGGTTACTTATTCGAGTAGTGCTCCATTCCAGGACATTTGACTCGTTGAGATAACAAAGACTCACACCGCGAGGGCGAACTGCTGTGGACAATCGACTTGGATCAACAGGACTCTGGAGAAAGCGAAGCCGTCGAAACGTTAGCCGAATAAGCGTTTTACAACAACTTCGTCTTGGCGGGATAATCTAGGAAATATTTTACCTAAACTGTTGAAATAGTGGTTACCGAAAGTGTAAAGAGTAGAGGTTGTAGACTGTAATGGTGACGAATTGTGTGTAAATGGTAGTTGGTAAAGTTTATGGGTTTTAGAGATTGTAAATTGTGTGTGAATATTCCGTAAACATTTGATTAGGAGGTTTGCTACACGTGAACTGTGAATGCGGGCTTACTGAATCCAAGAGTGCAATTATACTACAGTTACACCCGTATAGATCTCCTCAGTCGTATACCAATTTATCGAAACCAAAGACTATCCCTAAGTGTCGGACCTAAGTGTTCTCGGCAGCAACGATCTCTGTATTGAGTACACTGTTCACCTACAACAGTACAACCGCTAAATAGAGCTCGTTCGGAAAAATTGTTTCCTTGTAAATCCCTAAGTTTAAAAAACTGCTTATTAAGTCCATTGCCCCACACAGTGGTCTGTTTCGAATAAACATTCTACTTCACAGAAAAGTATCAGTAAACCAATTGTTCGACAAAATATAAAGCTGTGATGAGAATTTACTATTTATCTTTTATGTGCTCCCCACAACACGTGCGAATCGTTTACGATTGCCTCGAATTACTCCCGCGATTGTCTCAATGTGCTTTTGTTACAGAAGTTTTGAGAATGTGTTCTCGTTGCCACCAGGTATATCGCATGAGCATTCGTGCATAGTATTCTGCTTTTGACGTTGCTACACAACAACACCGTTTATTTCTACTATTAGTACTTAAGAACTGAGCTTGTTGAGTTGACACCAGATTGGTTATCGGTTGTTGTTGTTGTTGTTGTGGTTGTGGTTCGACAGCGTGTAATATACTGTTAACAGTATGTTGAAATAAGAAACCAAATGTGAGAGGGATGTTGTAGAAATTGCAATATTGACTCGGAATAGAGGCAAATGTTCAGTAGGAGAAAGCACTTCCAAATAACGTTTATTACTGCATCATAGGGAAATCTGATGATCTAAAATGTCGGGGAGCAGAAGAACACAGCTTCTTCTGTTCTGATGTGGAGAAAGCTGAGATTTGCTCATTAACAACATACAAAACTAATCAGCACACTCGTAGTAACGCCTGGTTTTCAGTGTCTATGCGATCAAAAGATGAGGTCTAATCATTTTACTCACTGTGGACTGCACTAAAATTGCGAATCAGTCGAATGGAACCGCTTTTAAACTACTGACAGCCATGTGTTCTATACCTTACTGAGGACAGGAGGTTTTCAATTTTCAATGCGTATAGTGATTGACAACTTCATAGAATCTAAACAATTTTCGACAATATGATGGAGATCTACGTCCGATAAGAATGAAATACCAAGTTCATGAATTCCATAAATCACTTCTTTAACCTTTTTATCGCCGAAGACTATGTTTCATAGAGTGAAGAGGTTTAACAATTGGGATTTTGTCTAACAACTCATAATGCTACTCCCAAGCACAAAGCCTTTGATGACATGGGGGTAGATGGTCATCATATGCGGTATAGACTAAATTGGAATTAAAGATGTCTTATTGAATACATGGATGTACAGAAGTAGAAAACTAGCTGAGAGACAGGTGAAACGAAGGAATCGCGTGGTGTAGTGGTGAAAGTGTTAGCCCCTGGAGAACGGTAATAGCGCGTTCGTTTCCCAGCGCAGAAACCTTCGGTCCGGAGTTTTGAAAATATCTCAGCAGCATTATGGTTATATGAAAGCGCATTTTATAGGAGAAACAGACCGTGAAGATGTAAAAACTAAGTATTGCAGGTGAAATTACCCCCGTCCCTCCGAAAATTATTGTTGGGTGAGGATTTTTTTGCCTAACGCAGGGTATATTTAGCTTTTCCACCTTCAATACCAGCTTATCGGAATTTAGCAACACACTGTGGTTACGTTTTCCCAAGGTTTGAAAATTATTTCCTTTTAGTGCTATTTGATGAAATCTCCTTTTTTAAGTTGCCATGTTCTAAATTCCTTCACTATCTGCGATTTCAAGAAATTGGAAAGTACTAATCTGGTCAGAGCTCTCGGCGTTGATCAATTCCTGAGAGATGCGCCATGCAATCGACTTCGTTTAGTCTCGTTGGAGGTGATTGAATGCATATCTGGCCTTTATAGTGACTCGCAGTGGCCTACCGATGTGTCGAGCCAGTGTTGTTAGCCACCCAGACAAGTCTGGTACCAATTCGCCGACCTAGGAGGGATGCAAGGCTTGGTGGGCCATGGGCGCGGGGATCGATTCCACGTGTGTGTAGCAGTGGCGCCTCCGACCACAGCGCCACACGCGCCACTGACCTGGTCAAAGAGTTAAACATATTAGTTGACACTGCTCAAACAGTATCATCCAATTGAGTGTGTTGAAAAATTTGCCAAAAGTGATATAGAAATACTGGAATATGGTATTCTATAGTATACAAGTGTGAAGTAGCCGTGTAATATCCCACGATGAGCACCTCTCCGTATTGTGTTTGTTCTTTTCGTTACTGTATTGACCATGGAATTAACTGCGGATAAATAAAGCTGATACGACCTTCAAGCTTCGTAAGTAATTCTGAAATCATCAGTGAATAGACCACACTTGCTGAGATGAGGTGTTCCCAGTGGTCGCATTGTAGGTGGGCCGAAAAGCTCTTTACAATCCAAAAAGCTCAACGATATTTTTCGATACCTGGAAACGTGTAGGTGTGATGGTTTCGGGACATAAGAAAAGTTTTGCATGAATTGCAAAATACCACTAAAATGGAAATGTTATGGTTTCGCACTATGGAACACAAATAGGGTTGCAGCATAGACTCCTTTAGCGCGGTGGTCGGAGGCGACCTGCAATACACATGGGATCGATCCTCGAGCCTCAGGATCACCAAGCATTCCATCACTCCGGAGTCGGCATTGGTATCAGACTGGTCTAGGAGAATAGCAGCTTTGACTCGGTTCATCGATAGGCCACCGCAAATAATTGTAAAGGCCAGATATGCATTCAGTCACCTCTAACAACGCTTAATGAAGTCGAATGTATGGCGCACCCTCAAAGATAGATCAACGTTGAGAGCTTTATCCTTTCTCCTTTTATAGGGTAGTGGTCAGAGGTGGTTTGTAATACACCGTGGTCTTTGGTTCCATCTGGCACCGCTGGTTCACTAACCCTTTTATCCTTTCTGGGTCAGGGGATTGGTTCCAGAGTTGTCTCAGAGGATAGCAACCCTGACTTGACACATCGGTAGGCCACCGCAAGTCACCGTATGGGCTGGATAGAGTATTTAACTTGTCAGCACTAAACGTTTTATCCACATTATTAATCAACATGTTGATTGACTTGCTCCTCAAGTTTCACTTTTCATAAAAACGCATAGCCACAGCGGGCTAATATTTACTCTTGCCGCTAACCTGCTGTAATGTGCTCATAGTGTTCGCTGCCGCAAGATTGCTAACTATCTAGTGTCGGTGTAACCATGTCATTCTGGCCAGACAGTTGGGCACTGAATTAATCTGACAAGCCATCTTCATATATTTTGAAGTGGGCATTCAATATGTTCTGAAATTGATCTAATTGTCAAATGTCTTTGGCTATCACTTCTCTGAACCATTCATAGAAAGGCTTTGTTAGACCTCGACGCCTTCGAAGAGCTTCGAATGCTCGGCTGACTTGGGGCCGTCATCACGGTGTTAACATTATTACACCACCTCTCAGTCCAACTGCTTTCCATTGCCTCATTGCAGGCGATCGAGCAGCCAACACTTGTTTTAAGTTCTTCAGTTTCTCTTTTTCCTCACTGCATATGTTGACAACGAGTTTGGACCAATATTGTTTCCTTCGATGGAGTGGTTGTATAGTTTAAAAATACCTCTTAGGAAGCCCTAGAAATCTCGTGAAGGTGTCGAGAAATTGTCACGTTTGTTAATCCTTACAAAGATTATCGAAATTAAAGCTTTAAGATAGAAATCGAGCAGCTTGTTTAGTTTTTGCGAAACAAAAAATCAATTATGTTGAGAGAATACTGGTTAGGAGGATATACTTAATTGATTTCTATAGTGGTAATTCATCTTTTTCCTTTTATAGTTTATCTTCTACTTCATCCCCACTGATTAGTCATGGGGTCGAAATGCGATACACATCGGATCTCACATTCCTAGAAGGCTATCCCAAGCTGTGAAATAGTTAAGCATTTATATCCAGAAGCCTAGCGAGAAGTAAATCTAGGCGACGGGAGAGTTCGATGAAATGCGTGGAGGCTTTGGATGGATACTGATGAATCCGATGCATGCACAATTCTAATGCAGAAAATACTCGATTCACTTCATCATAACAAGAGCTGAGTGATGACCAGAGGGTTTTTCTTGTGCTGTCTAGAATTATTCGACGTTGTCGTTCCCTGTGCCTCATAAGCCATAAGTCGAGGCCGTGTGTCCCATTGATTTCGACGTTAAACATCACGTTGGCCGATATGTCAACGATACTGTGCTGGTAATATGTCAAGCTCTTCCTATTGAAGTCCCTAAAAAGCACATCTAGTCGATAGGACTCAGTTTTTCGAGCCACTATACCCGCAATTCTCTTGAAATATCTTTGTGTAAAGTGATATAGTTAAATCAGTATTGTACACTCGAGTAGATTTCCTTCGCATGTAGCTGGTCTGCAAGCAAATGTGCGATCGGTGTTGTTGTGGTGACGGCAGTGATTCGGTTCGGCTTTCAATTGCACTTGTGGTTGAACTTCTTCCAGAATGCGAGTATGGATAGCGTCGTTGATATTCTATGTATTTGTATTCGCTGTTTGCGAAGCCCTCCGTACGACCATTGTTTGTGTTCTGCCAAAGCGGCTCTCGGCCGAATTGCTTCTTGAGGTAATGCATGAATTTGTGAACAACGATCATTCGTTTTTTAATAGGAACATGGCTTGATCATGAATGCAATTCAATGCATAAATGAAATCACCATCCTGAATAGAACAAGAACGTCCTGGGTGATGGAAGATAACAAAAAGCGCTCAAGACCTTCATGAGATTAAATGAAGAGCTGCGTACCACAGTTATGTAGCCTCTAGTCTTGTAAATGACTACTTATTTTTAGCTTCTACTAGCCTACATTCTTGGCATATTCTGAATTGTGGTCCAATCCAATCTTTCTCAATATTGAATAGGATATTCGACCATTTCAAATACTTTCGAAGGCTAAAAAGTGAAGAATGACAAAATTAGGAACCACCTAACCATATCTCTGTAGCTCGATATTTGTTCTGAACTGAAATGAACGTGTCTGAAACAGGACATCTTTTTTTCCTGAATTATGATGTATCTAAAAATGGCTAGCAAATGGTAACTCAGACAAAGAGAGAGGAGTGCAGGGTTCAACATTTCGCGTGAGTTGACGAAATAATGGCAACTTTTAAAATAGCGAAGAATTTGTTCAGTTTGTCGGTACACTTCAAATTTGCACACCAATGTTCGACGTGAACACGGTGCTCGACACCTACGGCCTGTTCGGCGTGTTCATCGAGATCACCGTCATCGAACTCGCCAACTGCTACTTCCAGCGGGACGCGATCGCCAATCCGTGTCCGATCGTGAGTTCGATACTCTGTTCTGAATTCGTTTTTCTCTACTTCTTGTAACGATTCTCAATTGCTTTACTTTGACTCGACATACGTATGTTCGACGTTTTGGCAGATTTCCCTTCTGTTCTGCATCGAATAGGGTTTTATTGATATCCTGGTATCAAAATCAAATACTATCGCTACGTCACAAGCTATGAACCCTTCTCTTTATCGGATACCACGTGGTTTCACTAAACCATTCATCAACGAGGGAAAACTTTCAAGATGCAGCCAAACAAAGGGACAAATCCGAACGAGTTCTTGCAATATATATATATATATATATATATATATATGTCTAGAACTGAACGAAAAAAATTCACAGAATATGCGATGAAAAGTCATATAAAATAAGAAATAAAAACAGAAATAGGGTAAAGCGCTTGGTCTTGTTTATCATATAGTGGTGCTTTGTACACGCAACACCTTATAACATTGCAAAGACGTAAGTAATGATGCTGAGATACTTGCAAAATTCTGGACCGCAGGTGTCTGCGGTGGAGATCGAACAGGCTACTGCTTTTCCCGGAGGTTTGCGCGTTCACCACGCCACCACGCGGGTCCTTCGTTTCGCCATTCTGTTAGCCGTGTTTTATCGTGCTCCTTGTTCTGTGTTCTATCAACAATCACCCATCAACAGGATTGATATGGGGGCACAAATCGACATCGAACCCAGTTAACCTGAAGCTGCACCGTCTATATAAATAAATATATATATATATATATATATGTGTTAGATGTGTAGCCGGCCGTCTTGGTATGACTCTTGATGCTTAAATTTGGTTGTCTATTCTGAAGAACAGGGAGCGGATAGCACAGTGGTAGTGATGTCCGTCATCACGGGCATGTTGTTGGCCCGCTTCCGCTCCGAGCCAGCCAAGTCTCTCATCCCTTCGCGCTCGGAAAATTACTACCGGACTTGTCTGGGAAAAAATCACTTCTGCAATCTAAGTGGGAACGCTCCAGCCCGGCTCTCCGGCTCTCTCAGGACTCTAAGGAGAATTGCTCCACCAGCATTCCACGACATTCAAGATGAAATGGAAATCTTCAAGCACCAACCGAAGCCACACGTAAAAGTTGGAAGATCTTCGTAGACAACGGATGCGAGGAAACGAATCGAATATGGGAAGTGCTGGGATCCGCACAGCAGACGTGAAGACGGGTCATATAAAATAAATAAAAAAGATTCTGAAGAACATTCCAGCAAAGGAGGAAATTTTTTTGTACGCATCTTCTTGAGTGAGTGAAAAACGTTCTTCTGGTAGAAATCCGGTTTCGTTTGGAATGAATTCCTCTCGTGTCCAATTTGAGTATTCTTGCCACATGGGATCTAACCCTCACTTCTAGCAATAACTTGCTTCAAAAAATCCATTCTATGAGTGCAAAGAAGTTGTGAGTTGCAGATGTTGAAATCGACAGTACTGACACCATTTCATTCATGTGTATCGACGTATGGCTTTGTATTGAGGACAACGCGGAGTACTCTGTCATCAGCTGGACATCTTGAGCGTGGTTAATTTCTAAAGATGGATAACATTGCCAAATTCGAAGCGATTTGTCTATTAAGGCACCATAAATGATTGCTCTTTAAATAGTCAAAAAGTTACTTTATAAGTAGAGCTGCGTTTCTGAAACTCCAGGTGTAAGTTATTCTGTATACCTCTCAAAAACTTAGAGAATGTTCTCCTCGATACCGTTAGTACTCATAAATAAATAAAGATAGATTCGTAAGTAGATCTTCAAATACCACAAAAGTTTGCTGACAACAAAGTTCTTCACTCAACGAGTGATCTATTGTGGTAGAGGCAAGAACTCGAACTTGCCGCTTTCGAAAACCTTTATTTTGTCTACTTTATTTATGGAACTAGGGATCCCATATTTTGGGGATCCCAGCACTTATTTTGTTTAAATTGTTGCAATTTATTCGTTATCCACGAAAGTCTTTGGATTTGCGCGTGGCTCCAGCTGCTGCCTGAGGTTTTTTTCCATTTCCGTCACAAATGTCGTCGAATGTTGGTCAAATAGCTTCTCCCTAAAATCCTGGAATAGCCGTGCTAGGGCATTCCCGGTTGTTTATCACGGGCAATCCGCCTGCTTTTTGTGAATTGATAGGGCGAGCCGACCTCGAGATCTCTGGTAATTTTAGCGCCAATTTTTCGACCCATGAGGGATACCACGCTTGGTTGTCCTGATGCGAAGTACGAACAAGGCGTATATTGAACGACATCACTACCACCGTGATACTTGCTCCCTATCAAAAAAAAAAATTGCAAGATGGAATTTTATAAGAAAGAGATAACTATTTTACACAGTATTAGGAATCTGATTTTGCTGAACAAATAAATAAACAATCAAACGTAAGTTTTATGGATACCAAATGAAGCTTTGTGGTTAGCAAAGTGAATGGACAAATCGGAGCCAATTCCTATGTGATATATTTTAAACTGAATGAATAGTGGTTTAATCTGGAAAATATGTGGTGACAACTCATCTGAGATAGAGCCAAATATAAACGTTGAGAGAGAAGAGTAGCATGAAGAACGAGGTTCTGTTTCCGGTGACGTCGTGCTACCGGCGATCGAAGGCCATTCGACGTGCCATCTACTTGTTCCTGACGCAGATGTCAGCCGCCTACGTCTCGTTCTTCATCGCTCGGTCGTTCTGGAGGCTCGGCATACATCCGATCCACTTGGAACTTCTTGCTGCTGAGCACTGTACAGCCGATCTTACGGTCAGTCTGATACTTGCTTTTTTCACTTCAACCAAGAACACTCGAAAGAATTCGAACCAGTTCCATTCCTCAATCTGTTTGCAGATATTTTTGGTATAATTACATTGACCCTTTCACGACGTCGGTCATTTTCGCATTTTGGGACCGCGAGTCATTGGAGCACAATTGAGATGCGCATTGAAACCAAGCTGTACGGTCTGAAACGTGTAAAAACATAAGTATTAAAATAAATTCGCATTGTCATGAAGGGACTCAGAGGATTAGTAAGTTGCTGTAATACGTGGAATTGAGTACTTCATGAATTTGCGTATTATTTTTCTTATTATTCAAAAGGATTTCGAACAATCTCGCGCAGTAATGTTTCTGGAATCCCTTCAAACAAGAACGACTTGGAGATCTTAAGAAATATAAGGAAAAACCGCTACTCATCTTTTCTTATTGTGAATTTCTGTCATTTTCAGACAGCGGTGACTATCGGATGTCTCATTGAGGGCGGAGCTACATTTTTAGGTCATTAAACTCATTTAGCCGGGACTTTCATGAAGTGAAAAAGTTGATGAACTATTTTCTGACAACTTTAGGTAGAGCTTTCGACAAATTTGCTGGCGAAAACTTCGAGGACATGTGGGTGTGCAACATCGTGTCGTGTGTCTTCAGCGGATTCATCTGTGCTCTGGGTGAGCTTGATACAAAATGTAACACGATTGAGATTTTCGATATATTGAAAATCAATGACCAATTGAAATGGGGCACCCTATTTTTACTGTTCCTACTGCTCAGTGTAGAAATATTTTTAGCTTTATGAATACAACTTCAGTGATGCTGAGGTATTTGCAAAACTCCGGACCGCAGGGGTATGCGGTTGGGAACGAACGCACCATCGTCCTTTCCGGGGAGTAACGCCTTCACCACCACACCATGCGGGTCCTTCGTTTCGCCTGTCTCTCCAGGTCAATCCCGTTGACGGGTGATTGCTAATGGAAGAGATCGATAGAACTAGCTGAAAGGCAGGTAAAGCGAAAGACCCGCATAGTGTGGTGGTGAACGCGTTACTCCCCGGAAAGGACAGTAGCGCGTTCGTCCCTCACCGCATACGCCTGCGGTCCGGAGTTTTGCAAATATCTCGACAACATTGAAGTTATATTTCGTAATATACCTTCCATTAAAAGAGTGAGCAATAAATAATAAGTTAAAATTTACGGATACAACTTGAACAAGCGTAGGAATAGTTTATCCATTTGTCGACTATGAACAACTAATTTTTTCGAGGGCAGGTTGCACCAAGCGATAGAAGTTTAATCCGTTTGTGTCATCGCCTCTAGTTTCTATTACCTTCTTGTGCTACCCATTACTGTGAAGAGACACGAAGAATTGCCACTGAAGGCTCCGTTCATCGTTCATCTCAATTGTGCGCAAAAACTCAACATGACCTCGCTAGATGAGCATTAATAAATCTCTGAACTCTTATGAGATAGTGGGACAAGGTTGAGTGTACTCACACCTTGTCATTAACTTCTCGATGTGCTGCAAAGTACACGCAGGGCTTATTCGTTAGTGACCACTGGAAATAGAACTAGAAATCGCTTCTTCATTTAAGATCTAAGCTTTTGACTGAATCGACGTGAAGGATACAGTGTGTGTTATGTTACAACACATGTACAACGTTGTACAGCTACTCACATATCCGTGTTTGCTTGCGTACATACAAAGCTAGAAATCAGTCCGGAATAGCAGAAATGAAAAAGTCATCGTCAGAATCCACGCGCATCTCATAGTAAGTACGTTGTCGCTTTTGGTTCGGGTTTAATAGCCCCCTTGGGGACACGCCTAACCGCACGACTTATTTGCACATAATCACTCACATAAGGGATATCCATTTGTAAATGGCAAATATCTCGGTTATGAGTTGTCCATTGTTTTAGGAATAAATTACACTGGAATGTACGCCAATCCTCTGGTAGCATGGGCTTGTACGTTTAATTGCGAAGGTCTGACCCATGTTGGTCATCTGCTAATCTACTGGCTTTGTCCACTCATTGGATGGTGAGTCTAAAACAATTACTTCTATTTCTCAACGATAACAGTATTATTGAAACAATCAGAGTTCCATAAGGTGTTATCATCAAGCGTCGTCGTGTACATCAACTCTTAAGCGGGCACTTTTCTATTTTTTTTCTACATAATCCATCTTTCACATCTACTCTGCGGATTCCAGCACTTATCATATTCGATTCGTTTCCTCGCACTCATCATCCACGAACGTCTTCCAACTTTTATTTGTGGCTTCGGCTGCTGCATGAAGATTTTCATTCATCTTGAATGTCGTAGAAATCTAGTCGAGTCTATTCTCTCTGGAGTCCAGAGATAGCCGAGTAGAGCGTTCTCACTTTTTTTTCAGAGAGTGATTTCTTCCTGGACTAGTCCTCTACCAATCTGACGTCTCCGGAGTAATGAGAGGCTTGATGAACCCGGAGCGGGATCGCACCAGCAGCTCGCTCGTGATGAACGGCATCATCACCACTCTGTTATCCGTGCCCTAACCAGATACCAATATCATCATATCCTTAAATTTTCGTTAGCTTTTTCAATCTCATATCGCCTTTCTCATTTTGCCTGTGAAGAGATACAAAAGCAAGCCAACAAAATTTAATTCGTATACCTAAGGTGCATTTCATTTCTTGGAACTACGTTAATCGTTATTGTTTATGTGTTTTTTAAATCTATTCTCCTGTTCCGAAGTTTCGCTGGTTTACCACCTTAAGGAGGAAGGCATGTTTCTCCAGGATCTTGAATTGCGATGCGCAACAGGTCATCAGGTTCATCACTCGACAAGGTCACAAAACTCGACAAGCGCAACATTTCCATTCAAAGGCCAATCAAGGAGTGAACGAAAGCCGGTAATCGTCGTTGTTCAGCGCCGAACCTATTTCTGCGCGGGCAAGTCTTCTTCCACACCATAAAAGGCACCGACTGCCTAGATCGGCGAGCGATCCCAAAACCATGATGGATAGCTCTTGACTTAAGAAAAGAAATTTCATACCAGTACCAGTCAGTTGAAAATTGTGCTGAAACCGGGACTGAGCCACACAACTATTAAGTATTAATCAACTTATAAGTTCTGTAGATGTACGGGAGCAATATAATTTAATTCAATCATTAGCCCTCATTAAGCCTAGCCCATCCATCACTTTATCTATTCCGCTTTTTACACAGGAAATATATTACCCGTCAATTTTACTTTTCGATGCGAGAATTCTTAGTGGATAGACGATATTGTATAATATTTCTTGTAAGGTCTCAATAAAAAGTAGTTTTTTCCAAATTAAGTTGTTAGTTCACGAAGAAATAGATCTGCTTGAATGATCATCAGGGTAGTGACATTACTCAGAGTGATCTACCACTTTTTGCTCGTTGTCTTCTGTATAATTGCACGAAGCGCTACAATTGCAGCATCCATTTTTACTATATGCAGGCGAGAATGCCCCTTATTTGAGTCATAGTAATCTCTTTCTTACTTACTTGGATAACTGGATGGCCCATCCTCACTGGTTGTGCGGATCCCAGCATAATCTCCACTCCCTCCCTCGGAGCTTTGCTGATTTAGCCATTGTGATTCCCTGGAGTCCTGAGGTCAGCCTAGTCAATGTCTTCGCCAGGTCGTCACCACCACAGGTAGTCACTGCCTTTCTGGATCAGAGGGAAGTTTGCCACCACGCTACTTTGATACCAGGACGATGGTAGATCCTGGTATTGGTTTACTCTTAGCTGGGCTTCGTGATGGATACGCCGGACTCGTTCTTAGCTTAGGAGACCCTGCTAGCGGGATGAATCTCCCGCTGTTTATCATAGGCTAGTACCGAGGAACACCTCTCAGCCACGATGAGGCAATAAACCGTTGGGTGGGTAATCTCTTTCTAAAAAAAATAAAACTAGCGTTAAAGTAGAAGACAAGCAGAGAATGTAAGAGGAGTGATCTCATTCTCTGTTCTTGAAGTGAATAAGTGAATTGAGAACTAGCTTGTATTTTTAGGACAAAGAGTTGTCGTTTAGGGCTTGCATACAAGTCGTTTGCTACAACGCAATCAACTTAGTGAGACGAGTGGTCGTTTCAGTCTTTATCATGGTAACCAGCTGCAGGAAAAGAGTGGAATATAGCGGCGAAAGGGCTGAAATGGGATATAGCTATTTGTTGAGAGGAGTGAAGAATGGACTATGACGCTTAGTTTCATCATCTTCATTCAACTTATCTAATACAATGTTTTAAGCATTACACCCGATTTCAAGTGTCACAAGTGTCACATGACCGGGTTACATGTGCTTAGGTCATTTACCTAGTCCTCATCAAATTCGGTTGACTTTTCGGAAGGCATATTACATGGACCAATATTCATTTTACTATTTTACATGACCCATCGTCATATCTACTGTGTGGATCTCAGCACCTCTTGAATACTACTCGTTTTCATCGTAGTAATCGTTCACAAAGGTCTGCGAACGTTTCACGTGTTTCAGCTGCTGCTTTAGCATTCCTTTTTTTAACTGTCCTAGAATGCTGGTTGAGTCGATCCTCCTTGTAATCATAGTGATTGCCGAGCTAAGGAGTTCTTACGTAGATAGGAGGAGAGCGTTGAGAGATTGAACTACCACCTTGCTTTCTAGTGGACTACATCATTAGCCAGTCCGTTACCTTCACCACAAGGATCATCTTCAATCTGCAGGATAGTCAGTTGGGTTTCCCTACGAACCATTTGAATGTTTTCAACTTTATTGGCGTTTATATTTCGATTGTGTGTGAGGAACACCAACTGTGGCAAATGTTGTTTTTTCGTATACTTTCATATTGCTTCTCTACCTGTAACTTGACGAGTTCGTGGAAGGAATCGGTTACCACTGACTTGGTGATATTTAATACCAATACGATTTATTAGAAAACAAAAATCTTGTGAATTTACCCAGTGTTACAACCGAATGCAGTGGTAGGCTTTACACCATGATTTATAATGGAGGACATTTTTTATAACTTGTTTGTGATATTTTGCAATGAAAATGTCAGGTCTGGAAAGACGAACAGCTCATCTACATCAGTTCGTATTCAATTGCTTAGCTGAGCACCAGTTGCAGATTGCTTTAGAGCTATAGCAAATTCTAAGAAATTTTAACAATTCATTGAAGGTATCTGGCAGAAGTGCTGTTGATGGACAGCGTCGACGATGAGGAAACCGCTGTCAAAAAGAACGACCGAAGAAAACTACGAACACCATAGCTGATCCAGAGGAACAACGAAAACAATGATGAGGATTTCAACGTCATTTTCCTTAATCAGTATCTCGGGCCGAGACCTGTATTTTTAATTATTCATTTATACCCGTGTTCATTTTAAAGTGAAATCGTTCTGGAGGCTTCCAGTGCGCTGGGGGTTCGTCGATGTAATTTCTGGCTGTCCGGTACATGTGAGATTTGTTTTATGGCCCGTGATGATGCCAGTATTCTACTTGTGTTTGGTAGGTTTTTAAGGCAACGTTGAAAAGTTTAGTAAGACAGAATCTGTTAGCTGGTAATGGCGAAGTGTTCCTGCGTGTCAAACCGCAAGATCGGTAGTCCGCTTCATCAATTCACCAGTGCTACCTACTGTCTGTTTACAATTCCATGAAAAACCAGCTAAACGTACGGAAAGAACTGGTGCTGAAATGGAAAGAACTTAGCTGCTTCTTTTCTTTACGTGAGCCGGCAACTGTGATAACAAATTACTTATAGTAGCGCCGCTGTCTTGAAATTCCAGAAAGCCTTCACCACCCTGCATCTACTGGGGATGCACCAGTCAAATGGGGATTGTATTGTAACCCGTACGATTCGTCGTATTTCATGGGAAAGTTCTACGCTAGCTTTGTTCCTAAACTCACAAAATTTTTATGGCCGTGTGATTCGAAATTGATCTGTTACTTCCAAATGTATTCCCAGATCACTTTTGCTCCCATATGCAAGTTAAATACTTAGATTAAAGTTAAATTAAAGTTAAGAAAAGTTCTAGCTCAAATAATTTGAAATCCGATAGGATCTCGAAATGGAATAACTAAGAAGGTTGAACAAGAGATTACACGAAGTCCCGTGAAATCCGTTGCAGCTTTAAATAGAATTAATACTTTTCTAGATATTTCACTTGGACATCTAGATGATTCATCGTGTTCAGGAGCTTGTCCTCTCGTTGTGTCGTCACGAAGCCCCATCCATAGACAGTTGGAGTCGCATATGCTGCGGCTTAACGATCTGTTGTCTTCCCTAACCATTGACATGCTGAATGCTAGTTGAGTGTGATTCTCCATAAAGTCTCAGGATAGCTGTGATACGCTTTCCCAGATCTTCCCCCCTAAGGTTACTGGTCATAATGGATGGGCAAAGAATTGTTGCCGCGTCATTAGGACACTTCTAGGACAACGGCGTTCCCTACGATTGGCCAACCGAGAAGATAATGACGGTTTGATCAGTTCCAGTAGTTAGATGTTGCGCATAAATTCTTTCAACGCATTTCATAGGATTTCTATCACTACCATTATGAAATGCCTCGGTAGCATGAGCCCGGAACAGCGGCCAGCACAGCGGTTGGACGTCGAGCGGACGGCTGCTGATGCCACCCTCACCGGTTAATTCGACAAATCGCCTCAGTCTTCTGGTTTAACGTATTTTAGTAAATCTTTCGAATTTGAGTACACAAAAGAAAAGTAGTTAGAACAGCACGACCGCTGAAGAACCGTTTATGAGACAAAACGAAGAGAAAAGAATGAATGAGAGACGTCCCCATTTTTGAGCATAAAGATACAACTAAAATGGCAGTTATCGACAAGACACCGACATTCAATCGCGAACACGAACCGTTAACGAATCGGTTCATAGAATTCTCAGGAGACTTTCCAAAATAATGCTAATTCAACATGCTTATTATCATGTTACAGCACAACTACTTTCTTTACAACTATCACTATTCTTTGGACATTTGTCAAATACATCGACCTTCCTTAGAAGAAATAGAAGGAGCATTTGTTGTTGCAATCAAAAAGCGACTGTTCTGACCTCAATGGTCGATTGTTGTCCTGACGACAGTCGTCGAAATACTGAAAACTTCTTCATTGTATGGTTGAATGCTTTCATGATTTTCTATGTAGAAGAGACAAAACGTGAACAAAACTATGAACACCATCGCATCGGCATGGCTTTCGTGTCACTTCCCAGTCGAGTCGTGAGTTCTGATGGAAATGCCGGTAGTTCAACTCATTTACCTTAAAACGACTCAACGGTGTACACGACGTCAACTATTGCTCGATTAAAAAAAGTATAGCAAAACAGTTCCGTGCAACAAAAAAAATTTTGAGAAAAAATGCACTGCATATGGCCCACTCCGGGCGCCATGAAATATGATTGTGTAGGATGCGCAATGTCCGTTTTGTATTCGAAGACGATTCCTTTATGATCATAGTTCCAACTAAGAATAGGTTCTTAGTTGGAACTATGATCATAAAGTAATCACTCACAAATCAGCTTACCACTTCGCGGATAATGCAGCTGTAGGGAGGTGTAGTGTAAAAACTTGAGTCCTGCTCATGGAAAGATTCGTATAGATGACAGGCGAGCACTCGTAGAGGACGCGGCATAGACGGTTCCTGTTTGTATGACAGCAATGATGCTAGAGATATTTAGTTTCTTTTCCAGAACAGTTTTGATGTGTGTGAATATGACGGACTGCTATTGTGTGCTAATGTACCATCGTTCTCCAGAAAGCAAAAATGCATAGATCTTTCTATTCTGCCAGAAATGGCGCGCAGTTCCATGACGTGATGTCAATGCAAATAGGACAGCTCCCATCTTGTATCCCACTCCAAAATTTATGGGTACAGTTTGACTAAAATATTATTGTTAACCTTGTCGCAGTCCATTTGTTTAGTAACTATTTGCTTTTAATGTTTTTTATAATACGTAACTTACCAAAATTTTCAGTTGAAAAATTAATGTCCTCAAAGAAAGAAAACAGTACCGTTTCGTTTCATAGGCTCAAACTTGTGTGAACTTTCATGAAGACAACTCTAAATATTAAGCATAGGGCTGGAAATTGCTTCCGGACTGGCGAGGGGCCGATTGCCCTGGAATACTCATGCCAACGATATGAATCTTGATGACCAAGAAGGCTGAAGACGGTCATAAATAGTTGACAACGACTATCTAAAGACAATAATCGAAACCGACCCTACATAAGTCCAGGGGTTGTGGAGGAACCCAACGTTAGCCAGACAGCAGTCGCTCGTCATTTTGAAGGCATTATAAAAGTTGAAATGTTCGATAAAATTGTAAAGCACGAATTTAAATGAGCAGCAAGTAGATCATCGTTGCGAAGTTCGCTTTGTGCTTTTTACGAAGGAAAAAGAAACGAGCCATTTTCTGGCCACACTGTGATAAGTGAGGATAAGTGCGTCTTATACGATGCTATCAAGCTGTTTCTAAACACTACATAGAGGTTGTTTCGCACAATGATGACCACTTGGTGGTCTGTAGCTCGAATAACCCATAACTTTCCGAATGTTAGCAAAACTGTTGATACAGAAAAGCATCACAACGAAATCCATGAAATACATCGAAAATGGCAGCGGTATTAGTCACTGTAATTGACCAATTGTCGATCACACGTTGTACAACTTACCCTGCAGAAGTTGAGGCGGTGGGAGTGGGAAAATCTTCCTCATCCAACACACGTCGGACTTTACGCCAACTGACCACCACTTTACTACGCAGTTCGACAGTGATTTGCCCAATGAACGTGTTCGACAATTTACAGAAATATGCTCTGGCGGCTTTCTGACCAACCAGCGAATAATTGTTACAGCAGTCACTCGCGCATTTAATAACAAGACGGCATTAATATGCTTGGACAGAGTGCTGGCAGCGAGCGTGTAACAACGAGAAACAACTCACTTCTCCATATTGTAGCGTGGTGAAATCGTAGGTGGTTTTCATCTCAGCTACCCTTTTCCTGTCAGAAATAAATCGCCACGGAAGTGCACCAACCATGTTCTCGATGGTGATGTAGAAGATCGACCACAAGTCGTCCCAGCGACATTGGTCCTATGATGAGCTTGCTTCAATTTATAGTGAAATTCGATCTTGATTACTGAGAAATTTTTATAATCTACTCTAATGCTCGTGTTGGGACCGCGTGTAACGCAGTCGCTAGGGTGCGCTGCAATACACATGGGTTCGACCCTGCTCCCAAGGCTCACCAAGCCTTCCGTCCCTCTGAGATTGGCAAACTGCTACCAGACCTGTCTGGGAAAACATCAGCACTGACTCTGCTATGCAGCACCAAGGTACGATGACCCATCAAATCGTAGAATGGAAGTATCAACACACTCCAGGTAATCACTCCATATTATAGCTAAAGTGTTGTCTATAAACATACCTGTCTATTGTGAGTGTTCAACGACGCATATCGAACTGTACCATGAAATGGACTTGTAGGTTTTCGCTCCTTATAGGAACCGTCAGTATTTCTGAAGAACCTGGAAGTAATCTATGATTTCCAATGTTAACTTTTTATTTACTGCCTATTACAGTTTTTCACGGCAGGGTATTACATGTGAAACAACTACAATGATGTTGAAATATTTGCCAAATTCCACAATCTTATTGCTTAGAATGTTTACTTTTTATTTTCTGCCTTCTATTATTTTTATGGCAGGGCATTAAGTGAAATACAACCACAAGATTGCTGAGATATTTGATGTTTTTCATCAATAAGCAGACACGAGGTTGTTAATATAGAATTTATTAGAACACAATTGCTGACGTCTCGGCGGTTTC